>MJUU01041099.1:4623-34559 GCA_002080025.1 Modiolus philippinarum
CCCCCGAAAATCAAATGGTCCATGCCTAAGTTCTATTTATGCATAAGACACTATGGATTTTTTTTTATTTCTCTTTGTTGTTCCCTGTGGGAACAGTAATAACTAAGCATTATCTTCAATGACAAATGGCTGCTACAATTAGGACAATAAAACTAGCGATATCCGAGACAAGGAAGTAAAATACCTTATATTGACAAGCTATCAAGCATTGATTAACTATCATAGTCAGATATATTCATAGTGGATACATCATTACCTTGGTTATATTTCAATTCCTTAATCAATTTTAAAAATTGCTACCATCTGTTTCTGAAACAGATGAAAGCAATTTTCCAAATTGGTTAAGCAATTGCTGAACCAATCTTACAGTTTTACAACTCTGTAGTTGCTATCAAACTGTAAAATTGGTTCAACAATTTGAAAAGTTGATACTCACCTCTGGATATCTTCTAAAACTTTATTGTGGATGTAGTAGTATGGTGGTTTATTGCCTTGAATACCTGGATAGGTCTCTCACGGCATATTGTGGTTGTACTAAAGAAAACTGCCTTTGTAATGAAAAAAAAAATTTTTCTTAGGATGGGGAAATTCTTAATTTTACTTTTGGAAATATTTCTAATTCTTTTTTTATTATCTTTAATACGAACTTATAATGCTATTTCTGGCACATTTTTAAATGTTTGTATCTGAATTTTTATTATAAAGATAATTTTTGGGAGGAAAACGTGAAAGTACTACTTTATTTAGGGGAAATAATTATATACAAATGTATCACATTTATGATCTCCATTGTTACTTTTTTCATTTTTCCATTTTTACAGAAAAATAATGAAAATGAAAAAAAAACATTATATTTTAAAATATACCAAAGATCCAAAAAATTATTGGAAATTAGAAATTATACTTTTAAACTAACAATTTAGCATTTTTAACCTTTTGTTTGCAGTTCTTGAAAAATAAATTGCCCAATGTAATAAACTATTTACATTACCACAAATAACTCAAGCTGTACTAGCACACTAAGCATTAAGACAAGAGATTTCCTGTGGTAAGAATCATCTATTCATATTGTTGAACCAATTTTACAGTTTGATAGCACTACGGAGTTGTAAAACTGTAAGATTGGTTCAGCAACAGATGGCAGCAATTTTTAAAATTGATTAAGGAATAGGAATTGAAATAATACAAGGTGATGATGTATCGACTATAAAAGGACACAAAACTTTACATATATATGATTAGAAAAATTTGTTTGCCCATATTGGGTAGTACTGTGTTGACAATATTCCATCTTAGTTTGTATTTTAGTAGGAGATATATATAGGCACTGAGAATAGAAGACCTCAAAGTGACTGGAAGATGAAAATCAGCATTCCATATTAAATTGTTTTATCATTAAATTTTTCTTATTATTTGTGATTATATTTATTTACTCCACATCTTTTTTTCAGTGAAACTATTTTTGATGCTGGTGGCCATCTTGGATTAGGTGCAGTCATGCTGGACACTTTTTTTGTCTTCTAATCCAACAATCAAAGTCCTGTAGAATGCTACTGTATACTAATTTATTTTTCCTGAATTGGTTTAACATGATTCTCCAGTTATGAAAAATTGGTATACAGCAATTACCAATAGTACTTTGATTGTTTAATTAACACTCAAAAGACAGGAGTTTTGAAGGAGTTGTTATAGATATGTTACTGAAGGAATACCGGTATACATATATTCATTGAAGAATTGAAAATTTAATCAATTATCTGCCACTATATTTCAGAATATAAAGTTTATTCCAAAACATTATTCAAAATTATACAAAACTGAATGTTCTGTCTCCTTGTTTTTATATGTACATGTTTACTGCCAAGATTTATTTTCTTCATTTTTACAATTATTTTTTTATTTCAATTCTTTTATTATCATATATCTGACCATGAATTTTTTTTAGAAAATTACTTGAGCGCAACATATTATGTGAAGGTGCTATTAAGACTTTTTCTCAAACATGAGAAAAAAGCTTGTTTCAATGTAAATATAATACTAAGACACCTTACCATAGAACTGTTCCTTCAAACAGCTTTACCATATGTTTGTTAATAGTTTTTATCTCAAGAGATGGTACTAATAAAACAGATAATGAAGTTGGTTTGTACAGGAAGCCAATTTTGATAGATTTGTGTTTTCTTCAATTATTTATTACACCAGATATATATATATTTCACTATAGGTAAATAATACAGTAATACAAATAGCTTATAAAAATAGAACCAATGCTTTGCAGTACTATGAAAATAGATGAATCAAGCAGTTTTTTTTGTATTCAAGGTTATATAACTTTTGAAAATGTGAAGCAGTGCAGGCATATTGATTACTGGAAGGAAAATGGTCACAATAGATGTCATTGATAGTGAAATACGGGAAAACTTTTCTGAACTTTGTATTTTCAGATTTGTTCCACTTAATGATAAGTACCATTAGATAGACTAAGAAAAGTTTTCTTAATCAAATAAGAAGTTTACTTGGTTAATTGTTCTCTATCAGATTTGACAAAATTTTGATTTATCAGTCCTAGTCAAAGATTGCTATAATGGCCTATACCAAAGAGGGGAAAAAAACAAACACACAGTCTACGGACTGCACCGGGGGAATGTATACCTGTCAACTTTTAAAAGACTTGTGAAACAACTCCAAGGACACCATAAAAGGTATAAAGGGAGCTTCAAAGCCCCTTTCTTGTTTTTAGCATCTTCATGACAATAATCATTGTTCAATAAACTTAAAAACTCTTCTGTTCAGCAAGGAGGAATTGGCAGGTATGAGATACTGACCAACTAGCTCAACCTGACCTACTTATACCGATCCAGCCTTTAAATAGTTTTAGTTGTTCTTCAATAATTACACTGGGATGTTTTATTTAATTAGAATCGCTTCCTTCCTTTACTTAGCCAATGCTATAAAAATATCAATAAACGAGAAGTGTGATATAACTCAGAGTGAAAATGTAATGGATTGTGTTTTTATTTGTTAAATTATTTATCGAATCACTGTTACAAAATATTGAATACATCAGGGTAAAATTATTCTTAACTGTTTATAATTGTTTTCTCATGATAAATTAAAATGGAAAACAATTTTAATTGGCTAATATACACATCTAGTATTTTTCCCTAGGGTGGTGTTGTGGTATATTTTTAATTAAATAAAAGCAACTCAAACAGAAACACACAAAGGAAGCACAAATTGCACATTTCTGTAAAGAGAAATCTGTATAAAATGAACCCTAGGTAATAAAAAACCTGGTAAACTTAAAAAATCCAAACAAACTGAAACCTAGGTAAACCAAAAACACTAGGTAAATAAAAAATCTAGGTGAAAAATCCTTAGTTAATTCAAATCCTAGGTAAATCAAAGCCTGAGTATTCTGAAAACCCAGGTAAACTAAAATCCTGATTACACCAGAACCCAGGTACCCTAAAAGACCCAGGTAAACCAATCACCCCGGGTAAATCAAAAACCTAGGTAAGCCAAAAACTGGTAAATCAAAATCCCTGGTAACCATGAACAAGAGGCTCTCAAGAGTCTATATTGCTCATCTGGGCCATGGCTGACAAATTATTCAGTCAAAATAATCCCAATGTTCAAGGGATGTTAAAAGACATTGATACTATATGAGGACTATTGCGTCCAAGATTGGTTCCAACTGGCCATGTGCTCTTAGAGAAGAAAATGCTTGAATATGTTTTCCCATAGAAGTCTATGTTAAACTAAGTTCCCTGTTGGAGCCCAACTTTGATGAGGTGCAGACTTGCCCAACAAGGACTATTGTGACCAAGGTTGGCTGTAATTGGTTTTGTGACTTAGGAGGAAAAGATCTTTGAACGCTTTCCCATAGTGTCCAAAGTCAAATTTTGTCCCCCTTTGGCGGCCAAATATGAACCTGTATCCCTATGAAGCCCAAATAACAATTATATTCTGCTAGAACTGCTATAATTTTTCTTTTAAAAGTGTTTAAATTGTGACTTTGCTACCACAGAAATACGGTCTCATATCCACTGTCAAGGTGACCAATCAAATTGCAGGATTTACCTTGATATTTCACTTCAGCAGAATATAATTTCCTATAGAGTCAGATGTTAAACTAAGTTCCCCGCTGGCCGCCATCTTGGAAACATCAGCAAACGAATACCGAAGCAAGAATGAGGAAAGGGGAAATTCTAAAATCATAAATCCCAAATCACAGCAACAAGAATTGAGACAGTATGACAAAGAAAAAACAAATAAACAAAAAAGAACAAGAACATCACAAATGTGATGCACACATGTCACAAATTTTTCAAAGGAGATCAACTGAGGACCAATTATGACCAGGTATTGTTCCAATTTGCCATACACTTTAAGATGAGAGGATCTTTGAAAATGGGTCCAAAGTTAAACTAAGCTAGTTTCCTACTGGTGGCCATCTTGGATGAGGTCTATTGTGACAAAGTCTGGTTCCAATTGGCCAAGTGGTTTCAAAGGAGAATATCTTTGAATGAAAAATTACAATTTCAGACAGACGACAGGTGCCAAGTGATCACAAAAGCTCACCCTGAGCTGAAACCTGAATAAACCAAACCCTGGGTAAACCAAACTTCACATTGAGCAAGAATTTTAAATATTAAAACAAAAAAACTTAATTGTTCTAATACCATTGCACTGAATTTTTGGTCCTAAAGATGTTCTATTTGAATAAAATTTTCCTGTACTATAAATATGAAAAAGAAAGGAAATGGGGTAAATGTCAAGGAGACAACATCCCATATCAAGGTTAAAACCACAAAAAACAAAACATCTAGGGGTCATAACAAAACAAAACATCTATAAAGTTTCTTGCACCTCCCATTGTTGAATGAAAACTGTGTTCCCAAGACAAAATGTGTTGAACGCACCAACTAGATAAAAGCAATTTTTTTTCTTCCAGTATGATACACAAACTTGTGAGATATATTCTAACTTCCTGGCAACAGATCTGTTGCTGATTATTTTTGTAACATGATTACATCAAACAATGTAACAAATTTTATAATAGAAACAAGAAATGAACAAAATGCTGCAACCAAGCTTCAACATAAACTAGTAAAAAGACACAACTTGAATATGGACACTTTGGAGATGAAAAGAGCAGTCAAAAGAAATTGAAAGGAATACTTAGTAAAAATGTAATGTTGGATTCAGAGACCCTTTTAAAATTCATTATTCCTTAAAGACTTGTGATATCTGAGATCTGGACACTAAACTTTAACCTGAGACACTCATGCCTGAAATGTTGATCAAATTCACCTGCTTTATATATAGACAATACATGTACATTGTCTGAAAAAATTATAAAGTTTATTTGTATGAGCCTAATGCGAGGTTTACCGAGCATTTCTCACCTGTTTCGCACATGTATTGTTTTTATCCTGAAATGATAAATAAGGTTGTTTTATTTTTATCTTGTGCTTTTAACCTATTGTTTCTTCAATTCATTTTCCACGTGAAACTGTGTTGCATTCTTAAGCATATGACCATGTCATATAACAATTCCAGGCAGCAAACCAGATTGTAATTCAAATAAAACTTATGATTCATTTTGAGACACACAAATGGGACAAACGCAATATCCCCTTCTACACTGCACCTTATTTGGGGGTGGTGGTTTGGCTCCCCTTTTGGGTTGGAAAATATTTATAATTCCTAGAGGTTTTTCGGAAAATTGGGTTTCTGATCACCTCCCCTTTTTTTTGAAAAATTTCGGGTCAGGCCCCCCTTAGAAGACAGTCTGGAACCGCCACTCTGCACTGAGTGTGGAGATAAAAAGGACTAAGTTGCTAGATTGACAAACAAACAGATGCCAATAGTTCTGACTGTCAGACAAACAGATAGTAGTTCTGTACAGACAGGGTGTTGATTTGAGAAATTGGTGTATACATACAATACATAAGTAGGTGATAATACAACACAGGTGATTCTATAATTATATAAACATGAATATGTCATTGATAACATACCATGTTAAATGTTCTGGGTGTTTACTGTAAAATCAACAAGTTAATTCAATTACTATTCATAGTAAGCTCAGTAAATATTATCATTTGCGGAATATTATAAGAAAGTTTGTGTGATTAGCAGAAAGTCTAAAATTAAACAGAATCATTGTTAGGTTACTCTAGAAAAATATTGAGGTGCAGAAATTGTTTGAAAAAGAGTATGACTTATTAGTAAATTGATAGATTTTTCAGACAGGTATAAAAATTGTTATTTCATAAAATTAGAAAAGTCTAAGGTAAATAACTCCTACAAAAATGGATAAATCAAGACATCTATTCATTCTGTCACTAATCAATGTAACTGATTTATCAAATACTGAAGACAGGAAATTTTTTTGGGCAGTTTTATTTTTGCTAATTTAGAGAAGGTTTTATTTTTGATATTTTCTCATTTAGTAATGAACCACTGTGGACACAGATTATGTCTCGCCCACCCCATGCTTCAATTAAATCTGCACATTGATCTACAGCAGCAGCCATTACAATCAAATCTAAGTCTTTAACTGTGTTTGCAGTTTGCTTGCAAAAAAATTTGATTTGATCATTCAAGCATGACTTAATTAGGGACCAGGGTCACCATCTATGTTCAAATCAGTATGAACTCCTCAAGATGCATCTGCATGTCATATATCAATTGGCTAGGGCTACTGGCAGAAGCTCTACTAACTGCTTGCAAAAAAAACTTAACTTGATCATTTGATGCATGACGAAGGGCCATGGCCACCATTTGGATATGGAATCAGTATGTTCTCCTCAAGACGCAAATATATGTCAACTATCAACTGGCTAAGACAACTGGTATAGGCTGAACTAACTGAATGTGAAAAACTTAATATGATTGCTCATGCATGACTAAGGGACAAGGGTCACCATCTGGGTGTTGAATGGTATGTACTTCTCAAAACTAAATTTCAAATATCAGCTGTGGCTAGGACTACTGGTACAGGCTGTACTTACTGCTTTATTTGACCATTCATGCATTACTAAGGGGCCAGTGCCACCATCATAGCATGGAAATAGTATGTACTCCACAAGGCACAACCGCATGTCAAAATCAAGTGGCTAGGACTACTGTACTGTGGCTGCTTGCTAGAAACTTAACCAGATCATTCTTGCAAGACTAATGGATTGGGCCATAAATTTAGTAAGGATCTGAGTTGTACTAATGCTTATACTACTGCACATCAAATGCTATGGACCTACAACTAACATAAGCTTGTTAATTCTCAATAATTTGCAATTGTTGAAGCCAGTGCTGCCTACAAAAACATCTTGACAGCAATGTTCCATTAGCCCCTTCTTACAGAACTTGTTCGATATGCTTGAGTATGTAGTGATGTTTCTGACTTCAACAACCGAAATCTTTGTCTCACTGAAAAACTTCTGCATCAAGGGTTTAGATATCATAAATTGATAAAAACATTCTCTAAATTTTATTATAGATACATTGACTTATTAAGAAAATTTGGTTCTACATGCAGGGCTCTTATACATCAGGGGAATTCACATCCAAACTTCTATAGCAATATCATTTACAAAGCGCATAAATTCAATAAAGGGCTACGCCAAGCGCAGCATGATACGACCGCAGCATGTCGTCCACTGAAATTTGAAAAAGTGTAATTTAAAGTGAGAATGGACAAACGAAAGAGCTTGAAACAATAATTAGATGGACGCAATAAGGAGATTGACCCAGTAATTAGCTGGACACAAACTAGGGAAAATAAAAATAAGCCCTTATGACTCCTTATGATTCCTCTTTTACCCTTTATAGCTCGGAAACGGTAAGAGCTACGCATTATCAAGAGGAATCCAAAGAAAAAAATCCCATCAAAATGCGATGAAAAATAAAAATTTTAGATATTCTGCAAATTTGCAGTTTTGGCCCCTGTGAACCCTTATAGCAGGAAACGGTAAGAGCTACGCCAAATCTGTTGACATACTACTGAAAGCTTACATCAAGAGGAATCCAAAGGAAATAAAGGGCTACGCCGAGCGCAGCATGATACGACCGCAGCATGTCGACCACTGAAATTTCAACAAAAGTATTTTAAAGTGACTGTGGACACAGTAAAGAGCTTGACACAATAATTCAATGGCCACAAAAAGAAGCTTGACACAGTTATTAGCTAGGAACAAAAAAAGGAAAAATTCAACCCTTTTGATCACTTACTGATGAAAAAAACGTTAGAGCTATGCAAAATATAGACTATCAACTAAAACTTTACATCCATAGAAATTCAAAGAAAAAAATTCCATCCAAATCTGATGAAAAATAAAGTTAAGACATATTTAGAAAAATTGCAATTTTGGCCCCTTTGACCCCTCATAGCTTGGAAACGGTAAGAGCCACGCCAAATTCATTGCCATCTTCTGAAAGCTTAGATCAAGAGGAATCCAAAGAAAAAAATTCCATCGAAATCCAATGAAAAATAAAAGATTTGACATATTTAGAAAAACTGCAATTTTGGCCCCTTTGACCCCTCGTAGCTCGGAAACGGTAAGAGCTACACAAAATCCGTTGACATGAGGCAGAAAGCTTAGATCAAGAGGAATCCAAAGAAAAAAATCCCATTGAAATCCGATGAAAAATAAAGATTTGACATATTTAGAAAAATGCATTTTTGGCCCCTTTGACCCCTTGTAGCTCGGAAACGGTAAGATCTACACAAAATCCGTTGGCATACTACTGAAAGCTTAGATAGAGAGGAATCCATAGAAAAAAATCCCATCGAAATCCGATGAAAAATAAAGATTTGACATAATCTGCAAATTCCCAATTTTGGCCCCGTTCGGCCCCTCATAGCTGGGAAAGGAAACAAGTTATCAAAAATCTAATAGTTGAGCGCCATATTAATTTTTCACAAGGAATCCATTAAAAAAAACTGCATCAAAATCTGACTTAAAATAAAAAAATTATTTTTTTGGAGATTTGCCCCTGTTGGGCCCCATTTATCTCGTGAGCGGTACATGCTACATGAAATACGTTGGCATACTCCAGATTGGAAATTTCCTCAGGAGCACACTGAAAGAAACCCCATCAAAATCCGATTGATAATAAAGATTCTACAGACAAACATGTGAAAACACCCAATTTAACCCCTTTTGGCCCCTTTTTTAAAAACGGGTGGGGCCACAAACCCAAAATTAAAACCCAGGATTGCCCTTATGCCAAGAAACCACATACTGAAATTTGAAGATGATCTGTCCTCTAGAAACAAAGTTATGCTGGCCACAGACTACGACGCCGATACCGACGACTGCGCCATAAAATATGACCACAAAATTTTTGCGGTTGTATAAAAATTGTCCTTCCAAACTTATCAATCCGTTGAACAAACTTATTCATAAAGGATGTAAATACAGCATTGTTGTTAAATCTTTACTTCTGGTTTTTGTTGGCAAAAATATTGATCATCTCCTAAATGCTTTATACCATAACTAAATTTAAACAATTTTTCATATTGGCAGTATTTGGCATTGCACAATATCATGTTCTTCTTTCATAATTGATGATGTTGTTATACCAAATCTATTTAGAAGTATTTCAATTGAAGTTTCATATGTAAGAAGGCTTGATATCATAGTCAACGGAAATTATGTCCTTAGCTAGCTGTCAGTAACTGCGAGCATTTGTCCGGACAGTACCTGTGTGTATTGTCTTCATGTTTTATGTACTTCATGGTAAGGGTACTCGTCTTGATAAGTTGGACTTTTTTATAGTTTGATTTTTACTGTGAGTCTTTTTGTGTATTTATTTTTTAGCCATTCACCACACATAGGGGGAGGGTTTGGATCCAAGAAAACGAGTTTAACCCCACCGCAATTTTTGCATCTATCCCAAGTCAGGAATATGTTGGTGATTGGCTTGTCCGTGTCTTCTTATAAAATTTTAGTTTCTTGGTATTTGGGTTATTGGATGTGGCTTGTTTCCATTGATTTATTCACTTTTTTACCTTTTTGGGGCCATTTAGGGCTCGCTCTATGGTGTGAGGTTCCTCACTGTGTTGAAGACCGTACAGTGACCCCTAGATGCTTCGTTTTGGGTCATTGTAACCTGGATATGGGATGTTGTCTCCTTGACATTTACCCCATTTCCTTTCTTTTTCATCTTAATCCCTCTACGATTTTTCCTGGTTTACATTATCCAGTCGATATCTGTAGTTTACATTATCCAGTCGATATCTGTAGCTATCTGCACAAAAAAGGTCTGGAAAACTGACTATTGCAGAAAGATGGAATGACGGACAAGAGCAAAACTTAACCCCCTAGAGCATATATGCAAGGGTATTAAAATAATGGTTCCTTACTCTTTTTTTGTGGTTCATTTTTGTATTCTTTTCTTTCAAAATTAAATCAAATGTCAAAGCTAGAGATGATATAAACCCACTCCTAGCAGCCAAGTCATAGATTATTATACAGATTGCAGTGAAAGATTAAGTTTTCTGATTGAAATATAATCAATAATTTTACATTTAAAACCAGATTTATTTCACTCTAGGAAGAGTCATCAAAACAGATGATGTCAAAGACTTTACTACTTCAAACTGGCCCTAAAAAACAAAAGTAATTGAGAAGCTACGGATCAATAAAACTCATGTGTTACCTGCACTATATATATATATATATTAAAGAATTCCCAAATCTGTTATTGAATGGCAAAGTTCAGTAATAGAAGGAAAAACAAGAGTGGACCCTAATAGATGTCTCGCCCTTCCCTGCTTGGTCGCTTAAACAGTCATGTACTACTCAAGACCAACCTACAATCAAAATATTATTACCGTACCACTTACAGTAATTGAGAAACTATTCTAATCAGAAAAACTACTATGTTCACTAGACCATAAAATTGAGGTCAAAGTCAAATACCACAAGGCAGACTGACATGTACTAACCAAGACAAAGCTATATACCAAATATCATTGACCTATAGCTTGTAGTTATTGAGAAACAGACTTAAGCAAAAAAACTTAACCTGGTCACTGGACCATGAATTTGAGGTCAAGGTCAAAAGTCATATGGCAGACTGACATGTACTAACCAAGACCAAGCTATATACCAAATATCATTGGTCAATAGCTTGTAGTTATTGAGAAACAGACTTAAGCAAAAAAACTTAACCTGGGCACTGGACCGTGACACTGAGGTTAAGGTCAAAAACCATATGGCAGACTGACATGTACTAACCAAGACCAAGCTATATACCAAATATCATTGACTTCTAGCTTGTAGTTATTGAGAAATGGACTAAAGCAAAAAAACTTAACCTGGTCACTGGACCGCGAAATATAGGTCAAGGTCACATGATTTTGGGTCCAACAGATAGGGTTCGCCGTAAGCTACCTATGGACCTAATATAAAGTTCCTACGTCAAAGGCTTCTCTATAATAACTTGAGTTTACGCCGCTGTCATACTTTGCACGCCTATGTCTCGCGAGACAAAAATTAAGAAAAAGTATAAGCAATGGAAAATAAATATACTGAAATCTTGGTAGAAATTGAAATTGTGGATTTAGAATCATAAATAACGATGAGTATTTTGGGCTCATGACCTCTAAAATGAGAAACTAGAGGCTCAGAGACTGAGCCTGTATCGCTCACCTGACAAAATGTTTCTATGCCAAGCATGTCCAAAAATGATGTTTATTACTAATGGGGTCTAATGTTTAGCTATGTTCTCCATTAGCACCTGTGTTTTTTTTCTGTTCCTATTTAAATGAGTAAATTTTGCAAAGGGCCTTCTATATATATATATACGGGCTAATGTTAAACTATGTTCTGCACTGGTAGCCATCCTTTTATCTGATCTAATCTGATCTAATCTAGTACATCATTCCTGTAAAGTTTGGTTGAATTTGCTTCAGCTGTTTCAGAGGAGAAGATGAAAATGTGATTTTCCCATAAGGTCCAATGTTAAACTATGTTCCGTGCTGGCAGCAATGTTTTTTATCGGATTGGAATGAAATGAGCAATCTTTGTTAAGGACCTTTAGTACGTTTTGTTGAATTTGCTACGGTGGTTTCAGAGGAGAAAATGAAAATGTGATTTTCCCATAGGGTCCAATGTTAAACTAGGTTCCGTGCTAGCGGCCATGTTTTTATCATATTAAACCAAAATGAGAAATCTTTGGAAAGGACCTTTAGTACATCACTCCTGTAAGGTTTGGTTGAGTTTGCTTCCGTAGTTTCAGAGGAGAAGATGAAAAAGTGATTTTCCAATAGGGTCCAATGTTAAACCTAAGTTCCGCGCTGGCGGCCAGGTTTTTATGGGATCGGAACCAAATGAGCAATCTTTGTTAAGAACCTTTAGTACATCATTCCTGTAAAGTTTGGTTGAATTTGCTTCCATAGTTTCAGAGGAGAAGATGAAAATGTGATATTTCCCATTGGGTCCAATGTTAAACCTAAGTTCCGCGCTGACGGCCATGTTTTTTGTGGGATTGGAACGAAATAAGCAATCTTTGTAAAGGACCTTAAGTTCATCATTCCTGTAAAGTTTGGTTGAATTTGCTTCAGTGGTTTCAGAGGAGAAGAGGAAAATGAGATTTTGCCCATAGGGTCCAATGTTAAACCTAAGTTCCGCGCTGGCGGCCATGTTTTTTGTGGGATCGGAACAAAATAAGCAATCTTTGTAAAGGACCTTTAGTACATCATTCCTGTAAAGTTTGGTTGAATTTGCTTCAGTGGTTTCAGAGGAGAAGATGAAAATGTAAAAAGTTAACAGACGACGGACGGACAGATGGACGGACGACAGACTCCAAGTGATGGCAATAGCTCACACTGACCCTTTCGGGGCTACATTTCAGTGTGGAGCTAAAAAAAGAAGGTTCAAGTACCAGGTGCATAACTAGATCAGATGACATCATATCATGAAATCTTGCTACTTGGAATCAGACTTCAAAGTTTTCAAGGAGTTGTGGATTAACAAACATAATTAACAAATGAGCTATTTTGGCTCACTGAATCTCTAAAATTAGTAGAGTCAAAATTTCAAGTATCAGATGCACAATAAAGAGGCTTGTTTAGGGTATATTGGGATACGGGGTATTTGCCACTTTTGTTAATGGGATATGGGATATTTTTGACAAAAAGTACTGGGATATGGGATATTTTGACTATGTAAAACGGGATATTTTAATAATTAATGGGATATCTTCAATTTTCAAAGGGATATTTTCGTCCAGACTTACTGGGATATGGGATATTGGGACCCCCTAATCAAGCCTCAATAAATCAGGAGGACAACATCCTGAAAGAAAGTTTGTTGGTATCAGACTTTCTGAAGGATTTCAGATCAACAAACAGAATCAACAAATGGGTATTTTTCGAATGCCTAAATTGCTCTTTTTTAGTTTGGGGAAATCAAAATTATCAGAAGAAAATTAGTGGTATCTGAAAGCCAGGATTTCCTGATTTTCAACAGAACTTTGAGATGATATCCCAGCTCACTGTTTTCCCCTTCTCTGGTATTATCATTACAAGGATTTTTCAAGTGACCATTTACAGAAAATGGGTCTAAATTGTTTCTTTACTATTTAAATCAGAGCATATACAAAACTGTTGTTGCCAGAAGGGCCCTACAATTTCTTTTGTGAAACTCGGGGCAAAAGTATAATTGAAATAAGTGTGGATTCAAATTATGTTTGACAAACTAATATGTCAATACACTTATTTGCTGGACACAGTGATTTCTTGGAAGATCTACCAAATCATATTATTTCGTAGCTTCAAAATAAATATCAAATTATTCACCTGATACAAGTCAAGATTTTTTTTTTTTAACGAAAATTTAGGTTTTAGTTTCAAATCATAGTATCAGCAAACAGGAAGTAGACATGTGACTTGCCTGTAAATGACTCATAAGATACAACTCATCACCTTCAAGCTGCAAATGAAATTTCAAATCATGCCAGGAAATTGTTGAAAATTTGGTTTATACGGGTAGTTAAAAATTAAAAGTATTGGCATACAAGAAGTCACCAAGCTACAGAACTGAAAATCACTAACATTATTGCTACTCATCATTTCTAAGCATCAGACCCAATTCAATGTATTGGCAAACAACTGGAAAACCAAAGCAGAGGCTCCCAGGAGCCTGTATCGCTCACCTGGCTTTCATTTGCAACAATCAAGCTAACATTGTAAGTTATACAAATGAACTTCAGTCCCTCAAACTATGGTAGTTCGAACATCACCAATATATTGAACTGTATTTTAAGTCTGATCATGTGTTACTATATTTCTTTGTTAAGACTTTTTTTACAAAAATGTAATTTGACACAAGTTTTGAAGTTGAGACATCATTTTCAACACCTGTTTTAAAGTCGCAACATCAATACCCACTTGGAAACCAATTTCATTGAAATCAGACAATGTTGAATTTTCCCACCTTTTTTGGCAGCCATTCTGAAAATGGCTGTAAGAGAACAAATTTTAACATCAGTTTTGAAGTTGTGACATCAATAACAATTTGGAAACCAAGTTTCATTGAAATCAGGCAATGTTGAATTTTCCCACCTTTTTTGGCCGCCATTTTGAAAATGGCAGTCAACAAACAATTTTCAATCGCAACATCAATATCTATTTTGAAACCAACTTTCATTGAAAGCGGACAATGTTGAATTTTCCCACCTTTTTTGGCGGCCATTTTGAAAATGGCAGTAAACGAACACTTTTCAACAACGGTTTTGAAGTTGCAACATCAATTCCTATTTGGAAACCAACTTTCATTGAAATCGGACAATGTTGAATTTTCCCGCCTTTTTTGGCAGCCATTTTGAAAATGGCAGTCAACAAACAATCTTTAATGTGGGTTTTGAAGTTGCAACATCAATTCCTATTTGGAAACCAAATTTCATTGAAATCGGACAGTGTTGAATTTTCCCGCTTTTTTTGGCGGCCATTTTGAAAACAGCGGTCAACTAACACTTTTCAACACTGTTTTGAAGTTGCTACATCAATATCTATTTGGAAACCAAATTTCATTGAAATTGAACAATGTTGAATTTTCCCGCCTTTTTTTGGTGGACATTTTGAAAATGGCGGTCAACAAACAATTTTAAACACCAGTTTTGAAATCCACACAGCATGGAAAACATTTTATCAATTTACACTTAACCTTCATCTACTATAGTTTTGGAATTAAAAGACAAAAAATATGAAAATTCTGTGAAAAAATGCAATAACTCCTACAAAGGTTTTTTTTTTTTTTTTTTTTTTTTTTTAAATTCAGGGTTTGTAGATCTTGATATGCTGAACCCTTTTTGCAATATACACTTGAGCTCTATCTGTTACACTTTTTGAAATAAAAATTATAAAATGCATAAATTTTGAAAATTTTACGGAAAAAGGGCAATAACTCCAAGACGGGTTTTCGGATTTTTTTCAAAATTGTAGGGCAGGTAGATCTTGCTATGCTGATCACTTTTAGCTCGTCAGATTTTTTTATACCTGTAACAGTTTTTGAGTTATTTGCAAAAAAAACAGCAATTTACCCCTATGTTCTTTTTCTAGTAACAGCAGTCATGTTGTTTGGTCTTCGGACTAATCAAACACAATTTCGAAACTGCATACCCTGGTGATGCTTCAGGCCAAGTTTGGTTACAATTGGCTCTGCAATTTCAGAGGATTGTCCATGCGAGTCCTACAAAGGTAGTCAAGGACGTTAAACACCTCCCAGTTAGTTATTTCAGAGGAGAAAATTTATGAAATTGTTGACGGACGGACGGAAAACGGACAGATGTCGGATGCAAAGTGATGGCAAAAGCTCACATGGCCTTTAGGCCAGGTGACCTAAAAAAATGAAAATTGCATAAAAAATACAACTCATCATTTCCAAGCTTCAGACTTAATTTGAAATCAGTCCCACTGATAAAAGCCAAGAAATTTTTGACCAAAATTAAAATTTGGTTTATAGTCAAAAATCAAAGTCTCATCAAAAAGGAAGTGAACACTATACAAACTTGAAATCGCTTACATAATCCATTTCTTCTCATTATTTCCAAGCTTCAGACTAAATTTCAAATCATACCCACTTATACAAGGCAAAAAATCTAAGAAAGAAGAAATGTTGACAAACATACACAAAAACACAAATTAAGTGAGCAATTTGGGCCACCCAGTTTATTGCCAAAATTTGACATTGTAGAGATGGCAGTCATCTCTGTCAGCCCAGCTGTAATAAGTGCAAATTTAAGTGTGGGCAGACACACAGACAGACAGACAGTGATTACTATAGGGCATCTGTGGTTGCCCCTTAATTAAATGTGAAGATTAAGCAAATGCAATATTCAAGGTGAAATGAAGTTTAAAGGCATATGTCCACATATATGTTTCAGAATGATCGACTTTGATCACTTCGATCAGATATGTTTTCGAATCTATTACTATTACAATCGAATGGATGGATTAAAATGTATAACCGTCCTGCCCCCTTCCTGTTATAGCATTTGGCTTTCTGTACACTGCTGATTTCTATAGATAGCTTACAGACATTTTTATATTGTATGTCTAATGTAAAAACTTATCTCTTTTTCATGATATTCACCTAAACATAACTGATTATACCTAGTCTTGTGATGCAACAGTAAATGATTTACACACGGAAAAGTCATTATATGTTCTATAACATGTTATTGTGGTAAAAATGTATAATCACACCAATAATTAGAAGAACCACAAAAACCAGGTAAAAAAGAATTTCTAATTGTTATTTGTTATCTGTGAAAAATCAAGTTTTACCTCTCTTTTTAGAGGATTATAGATGACCAATGACATAGCTCTATAATACGGGACTTTGGAGATGGGAACTCTTGTGTGATTTAAGGCTTTGGTTTCACAGCTAGCTTTCAAATCGATGGAAACATTAGTTCTTACTTAAATAGTGCTAAATGGTTAGAAAAGGGCATTTGACCACATCACACAGCGCCATGTCAATTTGTTTTTGTATATTTATCTACTCAGTGATGGAGAATTCAGTATTGGAAATAATGTGACACAGCCAGTGTCATAAATATATAAACTGGTAAGATACCGTGCATTTTCCAATAAGAAAGAACCAATTTTCTCAAGTGTCTACTGAACATGTTAGAATATTGTCTCAACGCATTATGTCCATGGCTGTTTTCCAACCCACACAGATTGTAATGATACATATTAAGTCATTTTCCCGCTGATTAGGATCTGATATCATTAATTGGCTAATTACCTATATAATAACATACCAGAGGGCAATACACATCATTAATAGTCCATACCATGATCCAGCATGTGTTTCATTAAAATAAATTTTCTTATGACCTCAGCTGATGTAAATGTTAATGTTAATGTAATTGTAAATGTTACAAACTGTAATTTTTAGAACTGATGGCAAACCACAAGAGTGAATATATAGTGGAAACTCAAATGAACAACACCTTACACAATGACAATCAAAAGTGAAAATTGCAAACAACAACATCTAAAATCACAAATAAATATTCATATTATAAAAAATTGGAACTTGAACTCAAATGAAAGATTGATGAATGATGGACAAAGTAAACCTACATGCCAAAACTTTAAGATGCAAGGACATAAAATTACTACCATTCATTATCTAAATCCTATAAAATGTAAAATATTACAAGCTTATTGCCTAATGTAAGACCACCAAATCTTAAACATTTTAATATTGTACGTATGTGTATTGCTAAAAATATATGCTATCCAAAAATGGCAAAGATATAAAGATACAACTACAGTAGAACTTCCATGGCTTGAACTGCAATAACTCGAACACAATGGATGCCGTGAACCATTTTTTTGGTCACTTGGTTCAAATTTCAACTTAGTTCGACTTTGATACCTCGAACTGTTTTCATTGGTCCCGTGGGTGTTCGAGCCATAGAAGTTCGACTGTATTATGAAATTGCCCTTCAGTAACCTTTACTAAGTTTCCCAAACTAGAAGTTACAAACTACTTTTTATGGAAAACTACGGGAATTCCTTTGTGATATTACATTTGCCAGCATCATATTTCAGGCAAACATTGAAATCATTGCTCTAGCAATTATCTCCCCTGAAACTATTGGATATGCCCTTAACAAACAATTTATATTTATGACAACAAAATGTCCCACAAATAAAATCAAGTTTTTAATATTTTCTTCTTCCCATCTTGCTTATTACATGGATATACTTTGAATACTGTTGTGTTGTGGAGGTTTTTAACCTCAAATTCTTTTTTTTATGTAAATATGCAAAGTTGTTTACAAGGCTACAATGTTCACAACAAAACTACTGGACTTTTAAGTACAACTTATGGATTTTTATAAAACTAGACTCAACAGTGATTTACACCTTTCTATAAAACAAAGACTTAACAGTGATTTACACCTTTCTATAAAACTAGACTTAACAGTGATTCACACCTTTCTATAAAACTAGACTTAACAGTGATTCACACCTTTCTATAAAACTAGACTTAACAGTGATTTACACCTTTCTATAAAACAAAGACTTAACAGTGATTTACACCTTTCTATAAAACAATTAACAAGAAAGAGATACAATAAAAACTTAACCTTGATCAATTTCTAGAGAGATAGCTTATTATAATGATGTTCCTTTCCTTATTTTTGAGCGATAAAATAAGTTTCCTTCATATACTTCTAGGTAGAGTGAGGATGCATTAAGAAAGATTAAGGGACGACACAATTCATTTCACTTTGTATTGGAAAAAAATTCAGTTTGTACCAAATAATTGACAATACATACAACATATAGGAACAAGAAAAGAACAAAATATAAATTTTATTTGTATAGATGCTGTATGAGGCTTCAATATTCTTACTTTTCCAGAATCTCGAATGCATCAGTAAATAGGGTAATTATTCATATGTTTTTTGTTTTCTGGTCTTCCAAATGTTTGATTTTTATCAACACTGAAGAAACAGTTGTTGTAGAAATGGCCATTTGCCTAACTCAAATTCACTGAACTATTGCTGTGTACAGAAGTTGTAGAAATGGTCATTTGCCTAACTCAAATTCACTGAACTATTGCTGTGTACAGAAGTTGTAGAAATGGTCATTTGCCTAACTCAAAATCACTGAACTATTGCTGTGCAGAATTGTAGAAATGGCCATTTGCCTAACTCAAATTCACTGAAGTTTTGGTATTGACAGAAGTTGTAGAAATGGCTGTCTGCCGAAATCAAATTCACAGAATTTTTGGTATGTACAGAAGTTGTAGAAATAACGGCAGTAGAATACCGAAGGAACAAAGAACAAGATTACTTAATCAAAGTCCAGAGACAAGGCAAAAGTAAGAACACCTGAAGACAGAAGACAAAAGACGCTACACAACCACAAAACCCAAAAACTTCAAATACAACAATAAAAACTAAAGCACTAACAGTGTGAACTCGCAAAAAGAGTCACATCAGGTACTCCAGAAGGGTAAGCTTGTCCTGCCCTGCATACAGCACCTGTCACACAGAAATGACCATATGTGTAACTCAAATTCACTGAAATTTTGTTATGTACAGAAGTTGTACAAATGGCCATTCGTTTAATTCGAAATCGCTGAACTTTTGGTATGTGCAGAAGTTGTAGAAATGGCCACCTGTGTAAATCAAAATCGCTGAACATAAGTTGTAAAAATGGCCATTTGTGTAACTCAAAATCACTGAACTTTTGGTATGTGCATAAGTTGTAAAAATGGCCATTCATGTAACTCAAAATCACTGAACTTTTGTATGTACAGCAGTTGTAGAAATGGCCATTCATGTAACTCAAAATCGCTGAATTTTTGGTATGTACATAAGTTGTAAAAATGGCCAATCATGTAACTCAAAATCACTGAACTTTTGGTATGTACATAAGTTGTAAAAATGGCCATTCATGTAACTAAAAATCGCTAAATTTTGGTATTTGCAGAAGTTGCAAAAACGGCCATTTATGTAACTAAAAATCCCTGAACTTTTGGTATGTACAGAAATTGTAAAAATGGCCATCTGCCTTACTCAAATTCACTGAATTTTGGGTGTGCATTTGTTTCAGAAGAAATAATAAAATCAGAAATGTTGTGGGCAATATTTTGGTTTTACATCGTCTTTGTATATCAGAACAAATTATAACGGTTCCATTACTTAAGTGCTACCCATGCACATATACTAAATAAATATAAGTATGGACTAAGCCCTGGATAAGCTGCCCAAATTTCATGTAATCAAAAAATTGATCCAAGCATATTGGAAAATGTATATTTTCAATTAATTACAAATAAGTTTGCCTTATTAAGTTTTTACTTTTGATATTGCTCAATAGGTATCAATCTATTTCAAATTTATGTATTGATATTTGGGAATAAACTGATATAACCCAATAAATTGATTTTGAGATTTTTTGGACGGATAGGCTAACAAATATTTTGATAGCAAGGCTAAATATTCCAAATCATCTAATAGAAAACTAATTTCCAATATTAGAATAACTCTTCCAATATTTTTTTTGCAAATCATTAATATTTTATTTCAGTATTTTTAGCAATTAAGTTATAATGGTGTAATAATAGTAGTAGATAATTGATGTACAAATAAGTATGATAAGAATCAGCAGGTACCCTTACCTTGATACGATCAGTTCCATCTCTCTCATGTCATTGTACAGTATACAGTCAAGTCTTTGATCAGACTGATCCATTATTACACAGAGGGAGATCAGCATCATGTATTGATTGTCTAATTAGAATCCTATATGTCCTTGTCAACTGTAGTAAACAAAAATATATCAAGTTGAAAAATTTATCAATAATATTATTAAACACTAATTCTTCAAACTGGATTCTACAAGAACTTTATTAGTGTATCAGGAATGGATATCTTTCACCTGGAACCAAAGACTTACAGGGGCCCTATACTGATGAAAATTTTAAACCAGTTCCTCATAAAAAAGGCTAGTTTCAGTGCACAGATCGCACTTGTTTGTACACAGTTTCAAACCCTTTAGCTAAACTAAAGATTTAGTCATTCTAAACTTGCAAGTGTACTCAGAAACCCAAATTTATTGATTTAGAAAAAATTTCCAATGTATATGTTAACAAGAGGTTCTGAAGAGCATGCATTGCTCACCTTTAGTCATACAGACTTTTGGGTTTTGTATATACTTGTACATACAAATTATGATAAAATATATTCTATTATAGCAATCTTGAATACCATCCTGATCTGTCATACACTTAATTCACATACTACTGCATTATTTGTGAGCGATTTATTTTTACAATGTCAAATCATATTCACATGTTAGTTGGTTAAGTTAAGTAAAAGAATGAATTAATGTAAAAAAAATTACAGTGAAATAAACCCAGCGCTACGATTCTCATAAATAAATTGGTTTACATTGCAAAGTTAAGGTTTCGAAGCAGGAAATCTGTGGGCACATTTCTTTCTGATTCCAATGTTCAACTGTATTCCAGGTTTACAACCAATGACCTGAAGTGGGGAACTGTCAGACAGAACTTTTAAAGGGGACCATCAAAGGTCCATCGTCACAAGGATTGGTTACATTAATAGAAGTTGTATCTGAGATTTTTTAGTATGTTTCTTAATGTCACAATATGTATGCTGCTTGGCTGCAATCTTGGACAATGTACAAATCTGCCTGACAATTTTTGAATACAAAACATAAAAGCATTGTAAAAGTGGCAACTTACCTGTTCTGTTTAAGTAACAGCTGTCATGTTGATTGCTTGTGCTATCCCCTTGGCAAACATTTAGCAGTCATTCAATGATTCAGGCCAAGTTTGGTTTACCATTTAGTTCCATAAGAAATAATGTACAAACAATGGACACCTAATGATGGTAAAGTTTACATAGCAGCTGAGTTCAAACTGCAAAACAAATATAGTAATAATAATAAAATAAAATCACAAATAAAAAAAAAGATCAGCATTTACCTTGTTTTTCTTTAAATAACTGAAGCAAAAAAAAAATCTTTTATCACTAAGGGACGTGATAACCTCATGGTGACTTCAAGATGAAGAACAACAATAAAAGTGTTATATGAAATGACCACATCAAAGGAACAACAATTTAATAGTTCTAACATGGAATCTTGTTTACGTCTTGTTACCCGACCTTAAAAAAGACATGAGTTTAAGTCTTGACATATTCTGTACAAAGATCAAACTAATCAGAAACTATTATGTCAACAGTCATACATGACATATACCAAGACCAGTCAGTCAAAACTAAATCCTGACTGAGTATGCAAAAACATCATAAAATCAATGTTAGGCCACTTCAAATTAATTAATAGATTCTCATCCCCACCCCCCACCCCATTTTTTTTTTTTTTTCAATTATTCAGAAATTTTCTTAAAATTCCTATCAATTTTAGTGAAAATCAGTAAAAAATAAAAAATAAAATACTCCCACCAACCCAAGATTTTTTGTTACAGGTGGATGAGAATCTACAAATCAACTTGATAGGGCCTTAGTCTAGACAACAATATTTTTTTATTTAATCAACATTATTTCCTTTAATTACACTTCTGGATTGGTTTTTTAGATATAACAGTTTATACACTTTTTATATTTTAAAATGTAACGGTGACCTACAGTGGCAGCTATCTTGACTCCATAAGAAACATAAAAGACTAATAAAATTTTGCACTGGACCCTCTTGATCATACCTGCGAGTACATATTATTGGATGAAGTTACTCAGTCATACAAACATCTCGTGTGTGTTTACATCTATGCTATATTCATACTACCTATTATTTTTCTTAACAACCGATCTATCAAAACTAGAGCATTTCGAAACTGGCATTGTCAGAAGGGTTCTGCATTTTCAATCCTGAAACTCTGGGCAAAAGTAAAATTGAGATATGTGTGGATTTGAATTTGTTTTACACAATAATGCGTTGATACAGTAATTTGCTGGACACAGTGATTTCTAGAAGTTTTAACAAACCACATCATTTCTTAGCTTTAGACTGAATATCAAATTAGTCCCACTGCTATAAGTCAAGAAATCTTTGACGAAAATGTGATTGATAGTCAAATATCAGCAAACAGGAAGTAGTCATGTTGCAAACCTGAAAATCGCTATTACAATACAACTGATCATTTCCAATCTTCAAATCAAATCCCAAATCTTTCCCTCCAGTAGAAGTCCAGAAATCTTTGATAAAATTTAATTCATTCTTCAAAATCAAATTATCAGCAAACAGGAAGTGGACACCTGACAAACTTGAAAATATACACTTGGCCATAAGTTAAGGACCACCCATATTTCAATTTCAGCTGAAATTTAGATAGTAATTAAGTATTTTAATTTTCAAGAAATGTTTGAAAATTGCTTTGTGGTGAAATTATTCAAATTACAAGAAAAAAAATCAAATAAGTACACTAGGCACACACGAAAAATGCATATTCCATGGCTATTTGAAAAATGGGGTGTAAAATGGGTGTTGAATGCAAGGAAACAAGTTTCACTGAAATGTACGATTTCTTGTGGAAAATCCGGCTTTCAGAAAATGAAAATTTCATATTGTCGAAATAAACACACATTCAAGAAGGAAACAGTATTTTTGACCCTTTGGATACGTAATCAATTCATGTAGGGGAGATAATCTGTTTTAATCGATTTTGAAGTGTAATTTATCAAGAAATGGTCAAGTAATGGCAAGATTAGGACTTCATGGTTCTGTAGTCTGTTGTTGCATTGAACTTCCTAAAAGTAATCTTATTCATACTAATTTTTGAATTTATCTAGTCTACGGAAGCCACAGTGACACATTTTTTGTCTTCAAAATTGCATTTTTGGCATAAAATTTCTTTAATGCAATTGATATCAGTTCTGATATTTGCTGTTGCATAAAATTGGATGGAAATGTTGTTTTGTTCATATAGGCATAAATTACCATAAAAAATTGGTATTTTGAAACTCATTTAAAACGGAAATTCCATTTTTTCCCATTTTTACAAAAAATGACAATTTTCATTTATCAATATTTTCCTATCTACACTGTTAAAATTAATGAAATGTTGAAGCAATTACCTTAAATGATAATAAAATGCGCAGAATTTGCCATCAGGATAACTTTAAAACACTTCAAATAAAGTTTTCATGGATTTTTTATGAAATGCACCTCAATAATTAAGCCATAACATTTCATAAATTTGGCACACTTCCAAGAACAAACCTACACAGATGTTAAAGAAAATTAATCAATAAGAACACATTTTGTCAGATTTCAACGTCAAAATAGCCATTGCATCATTTTCACTCTTTGTGATAACCTTGGGAAACAAGGGTAGTTCAACTTTAAAGTAACGATGTTTCATTAAGCATGTTTGCAGTGCTATTCTCCTTCTTTCAAAAACTAAGACAGCATTTCAATGAATTATGCTTAGTACACCAAACATGCGAAAGTGGAAAACAAAATTCAAAAATATGACTTTGAAATAAACTTTTCAAATCGGATGGTCCTTAACTTATGGCCAAGTGTATAGCTTCCACAACAACACTGATCATTTCCCAGCTTCAGACTTAATTTCAAGACATTCCCTCTAGGACAAGCCAAGAAATCTGTGACGAAAATTTGGTTCATAATTAAAAATCAAAGTGTCGGCAAACAGGAAGCGGATGCACAATTAACTTGAAAATTGCTTACACAATACATGTCATCATTTCAATGCTTCAGACCAAATTTCAAATCATTCCCACTCGAACAAGCCAAGAAATCTTTAATAAAAATTTGGTTAGTAGTTAAAAATCAATGTATTGGCAAATAGGACTTTCACAATTCAACTCATCATTTTCAAGCTTCATACCAAATTTCCAATCATACCCTAATGTACAAGATAAGAAATCTGTGACAAAAATTTGGTTCGTAGTTTAAAATCAACGAATCGGCAAACAGGAAGTGGATACCCAACAAAATCGCTTACACAATATAACTCATCATTTTCAAGCTTCAGACCAAAATTCAAATAATTCCCATGCATACAAGCCAAGAAATCTGACAGAAAAAATTGTTGACAGACAGATGGACAGACACTCAAAGTGAAAACTATAGGGCACCTGCATCTAGATGTGGGCCCTAATTAAGTAATGATAACATTTTACATACCATGTAGTCAGAATAAATGGTTGATATCAACATCTAACTAAGAACAGTCTTCAAGGTACACCATTCCTCAGGTTAAACTCAGGATAGTGCTCAAGGTAGATCACTCCTCATGTGTTCAGTTTAAAATAGTGCTCAAGGTAGATCACTTCTCATGTGTTCAGCTCAAAACAGTGCTCAAGGTAGATCACTCCCAAAATTAGTGCTCAAGGTGGATCACTCCTAGATAGTTCAGTTATGTGTAGTGCTCAAGGTAGATCACTCTTAAGATGTTAATTAAAAGCTTAAAATTATTAGTGCTCAAGATGGATCACTCCTTAGGTGTTTAAGCTCAGAATAAGTGTTCATATGACTCCCTATGTTTTTAGCTAGGAAAAGTGCTCGAACTGTATCACCTCATTAACCAAGAATAGAATACTCAAGGTGAATAACTCCTGAGGAGTTAGTTAAGGATAGTACTAAAAGTGAATAACTCCTTATGGAATTAGCTAAGAATAGTGTACATGGTAGATCTCATTTTTCTATTACTTTATCCACTGTAGAGTATCAGATATTTTTGTACAATGACCTACATTTTTCTGTTTTAAACATGTTTCAACATATCTTAATTCATCTTCGCTAGCCAAGGGTTACAATTTGCTCCTCTCATCTTCACCCTTGGCAGATCAAGCTGGATTTCTGTTGTGTCAAATCCACGTTTTTGATTGGTTGCAGTCAACCTTTGCTGCAGCAAATCAATTAGCTTACATTCAGATTTTAAATATATATCGTAACAATAAACTGTGGACACAGGATATGTCTCAACCACCCCTTGCATCGTCTTAATTTGCACATTGATCTACTGCAGCAGGAATAAAAATAAAATATAATCTTTAACTGTATTTACAATTTCCTTGGAAAAAAATGATGTGATCGTTCATGCGTGACTAAGGGGCCAGGGCCACTATCTGGGCAAGGAATCGGTATGTACTCCCAAGACGCAACTGCATGTCACATATCAATTGCCATGGACTACTGGTATTGGCTGTACAAACTGCTTGCTAAAAACTTAGTGATCGTCCATGCGTGACTAAGGGGCCAGGGCCACCATCCTGGCATGGAATCAGTATGTGCTCCCCAAGACTCAACTGTATATCAAATATCAAGTGCCTAGGACTACTGGCATAGGCTATACAAACTGCTTGCTAAAAACTTAATGTGATCGTTCATGCGTGACTAAGGGGCTAGGGCCACCATCCAGGCGTGAAATCGGTATGTACTCCCCAAGACGCAACTGCATATCAAATATCAAGTGCCTAGGACTACTGGTAAAGGCTGTACAAACTGCTTGCTAAAAACTTAATGTGATCATTCATGCGTGACTAAGGTGCTAGGGCCACCATCCCGCCATGGAATCAGTATGTACTCCCCAAAGACACAACTGCATGTCACATATCAAGTGCCTAGGACCACTGGTATAGGCTGTACAAACTGATTGCTAAAAACTTAATGTGATCATCCATGCGTGACTAAGGGTCCAGGGCCATAATCTAAGTAGGGATTTGAGTTGTACCCATAATACTGCAACTGCACATCAAATATTATGGACCTACAAGTAACATAAGCTTGTTAATTCACAATAGTTTGCAATTGTTGATGACAACGCAGGAAACACTATCCCTAAGTCTCGCTTCCGGGACTTTTTCGTCGCGGGCGAGACAATAAAACTTAAATATGGTGTTTGGTGATTTTTAAATTCCCACGATTTTATAATCTTTCTTTACTTTTGAAGGGCTATTTCCTTGTAGTTAAATATATTGTGAATTGTTGTATAATTAGATACAATAAATAATCTTTATAATCATTACAATAGTTCATATGGAAACTCTTACTTCGAAGGGTGATAATTTGAAACTGATGTTTCACAAATTGTGGCTCAATCCGCCAAGGGTGAAGAAGAGAGGAGCGGATCGTAACCCTTGGCTAGCGAAGATGATCTTAATTGGACTACAGATTAAAATCTATGAAATAGTATTATTTTTTGCAATGCAAATTGTGTGTACATAAGTTTGTCACATGTCCATTTACTTGATGAAACAATAGGCTGTGATATATTCCATCTCTTGTACATCACTCTAATACAGCTTGGTCAGTTTACGAAAAAGACGTTCTAGCACTCGGCATCATGATTGAACTGCCAAACTAACCCATGGGGAATTTGTGCATGGTAGGTTATTAATGCATTAACTAACAAATTATAAAGAGCTGTTGCCGAATGGCAACCAGATTTTCCCCAATTTACTGTGTCAACGTATATTTGTTCCGCCTAACAAAGTTCCTTTGGAAGAAATATTATAAACATTGATATTATATTTCTTCTTTTGGGAATATTTGTTTTATAACGCTTATTCCATTAGGAACAAATAATGTAATATTTGTTCCTTTGGAAAAGATATTCTAAAACATATCCTTTTTGGAACAAATGTTATGACAGAACTTCTGTTCCGTGACAAAGTGAACCCTGAATCTGCATGGCACATATAAATGTAAATGTGTAGACACAGTACAAGTATGGATACAATAATATAATCCTCCAGAAATAAACAGAATCTAGTATCTGACATGCTTAAACATAGAGAGCAGCCACAGCCTGCTAAGCTCACCTCGTTGCGCAGCATTGTTAGATGTTGCACATGTCAGTAAACAGGAATTGACTGTAATCATTCTTTTTAACAGATTCAGTCATGCATAAATTGTAGTTTACAAACTGCATCCGAAGCATTCATTGTTGTTGTCATCCCAAAATGCATCATACATACCGATATGGTTGCTAAGGGACATGTCAGTAAGCGGGAATGAACTTTAACCATTCTACCTAACCAAGTCACTCATGCGTAATGTAGGTCACCGACAGCATCCGAAGCATGCATTGTTGTTGTCATCCCAAAATGCATCATACATACCAATATGGTTGATGTGGGCCATGTCAGTAAGCGGGAATAGACTTAAACCATTCTCCCTAACCAAGTAGCTCATGCGTAAAATGTAGATCACAGACAGCATCCTAAGCATGCATTGTTGTTGTCATCCAAAAATGCATCATACATACCAATATGGTTGATGTGGGCCGTGTCAGTAAGCGGGAAAGGACTTTAACTATTCTACCTAACCAAGTCACTCATGTGTAAAATGTAGGTCAGAGACAGAATCCGAAGCATGCATTGTTGTTGTCATCCAAAAATGCAACATACATACCAATATGGTTGATGTGGGCCATGTCAGTAAGCGGGAATGGACTTTAACCATTCTACCTAACCAAGTAGCTCATGCGTAAAATGTAGGTCAGAGACAGCATCCGAAGCATGCATTGCGGTCATCATCCCAAAATGCATCAGGCATACCAGTATCATTGATAAGGGGCATGTCAATAAGCATGAATGGACCTTAACCATTCTTCCTTACCGGTCGCAGACGCCGACGCTAGGGGTATCACATAAGCCCCCTCACTTCGTGAGGTGAACTTATAATGCATCAATGGAATATCAATGTAATATGGAATGACTATAAAAAGTTTGTGACAACAAATAATTTCTAAAGGTTCTGCGGAACCTAATGTCTCGCCTGCTCACTCCACTGTCATTATTATTTGACCTATATTAAGATGTGGTTGCTAAGTAGAATTCCAAGAAACAACTTGTCTTTGAGAGTTGCAGAAAATTTACCGAAATTGGAATAAAAATTTTGAAATCTAACCATTGAAAATATTTGTTTTGACTTAAAATTCATCCAAAAAGTATGATTGCTAACAAGAATTCCCAAAAATTGCTGGTCTTTGAGCGTTTCAGGAAATTCACCAAAATTGGAAAGATTTTTTTTTAATTTATTTTTCAGAATTATGTCTCATATGAAAAAAATGGCTAAAATATTTGATTGTATGCAAAAATTGCAAAAAATGCTAGTCTTGAACATTTTCAGAAAATTTACTTAAGTTGGAACCGGAATAAAATTCCCAAAGCTTATTGTGCATCTATAGACTATATGCAACAATTCTACATAAAAATCAAATTCCTTTATCCCAATTTTATTTAAACATTGTTGATATATGAACCCGAGATGAAATTTAGCAAGATTCATTAATGCAGAAAATATAGGTCAAGGTGACCTAATTCTGGTATAGACATTGGTCACTACAAAAGATGTAACCACTTACCAATTATCATCTGCCTATGGCATGTAGGTGTTGAGATATGGTACAGTCAAATAAAGATACGACCGCAGCATGTCGTCCACTGAAATTTGAAAAAGTGTAATTTAAAGTGAGTGTGGACATAGGAAAGAGCTTGACACCATTATTAGATGGACGCAATAAGGAGATTGACCAAGTAATTAGCTGGACACAAACTAGGGAAAATAAAAGTTAGCCCTTATGACTCCTTATGATTCCTCTTTGACCCTCTATAGCTCAGAAACAGTAAGAGCTACGCCCAATTCATTGACATGATGCTGAAAGCTTATATCAAGAGAAATCAAAAGAAAAAAATCCCATCGAAATGCGATGAAAAATAAAAATTTAAGGTAAACTGACGATTTTGGCCCCCTTCGGCCCCTCATAGCTCGGGAACGGCAAGAGCTACGTCAAATCCGTTGAAATACCCCTGAAAGCTTACATCAAGTAGAATCCAAAGAAAAAAATCCCATCGAAATCCGACGAAAAATAAATTTTTTAGGTTATTTGTAAATTTACGATTTTGGCCCCCTTCGGCCCCTCATAGCT
>MJUU01041099.1:43927-72479 GCA_002080025.1 Modiolus philippinarum
GGTCACCACACTGATACTCCAAGCCAAATTGCATAAGGCAGGGAATATGTGGTTCCTGAGAAAAACGTGACAGAAATTTTCAAGACTTGAAAAATATTCTAAGTTCCGTCAAACAGGAAGTAGGTATGTGAGAGATCCAAAACTCTATTACACAGTATAGGTCCTCATACTGAAACTCAATGCTTAATTTCAGAAAGCTGGGATATGTGGTTCCTGAGAAAAATGTGACAGAAATTTTCTGTAACGCCCATCAGAAAAAAAATATTGCAAGTTTCGTCAAACAAGAAGTGGGCATGCAAGAGATCAATAACTCTATTACACAGTAAAGGTCCCCATACTAATACTCCATGATTAATTTCAGAAGGCTGGGATATGTGGTTCCTGAGAAACTGTGAAAGAAATTTTTTGTGACCCTAATAAGTAAAATATTTTCTAAGTTCCGTCAAACAGGAAGTGGGCATCGGAGAGATCCCAAACTCTGTTACACAGTATAAGTCCCCATTCTGATACTCCATATTGAATTGCAGAAGGCTAGGATTTATGGTACCTGAGAAAAATGTGACAGAAATTTTTAAGACACAAAAAATATTCTAAGTTCCGTCAAACAGGAAGTGGGCATGCGAGAGATCCGAAACTCTCTTACACAGTATAGGTCCCCATACTGATACTCCATGCCAAATTGCAGAAGGCTTGGATACATGGTTCCTGAGAAAAATGTGACAGAAATTTTTGTGACGCTGACGACGATGCCGATGCCGACGCCGACGCAAGACGACTGATAGTGATCCCTATATGTCGCCACTGTGTGAACGCAGGCGACACAATAAGGTACAAGTCATCATACTTAAGCTTCAGACCAAAGCATTACAACATACATGAGCAGAGAAATCATTGATGAAAATTTTCCAGTTATATTTACAGACCAGGTTAAAACATAATGCCCGGATTGCCTATTGATGGGGCATGAAAAATATCAAATCAATATGGGAAGGCATAAAAACCTACAGAAACTAACATTTAAAATTATTATTCAGATTTCGCTTGGTTTTATGCATTTTAAATATTTTTTGAAATTATGGATTTCCTGTGTTTGGGTTCTAGTGCTGCTGATTAGGAATTAATATCTGAAATGGCCATACAGCTCATTAAAATTATTGCAGTTGGAGTTAACATATGTGTTATGGTTTCATGTTCATTTATTCCATATCATTTTGTAAAATATATGAAACCTACGGAGACTTACAATCCATAACTCTGCATAAATCATCAACACAGCACCAAACATCAAAACCAGATCAGTATAACGTGACAGTACCCAAATTACACCAAATTTTGACGTTTTTACCTTACTACTATAAACTTTGCAAACAAACTGAATAAATTTTTATTTTATTAAGTCTTCAGACCTTCAACTTTAGTTTATGTATAGTGATAAAAATCCTGGTTCGAAGCTACCTTGAATTATTCTAGTGTAAACGTTCCAGCATGTGCACGGTTATTTGCAGCAAAGAGTACAAAAATTGCACCTATGTTGGAAAATTGGATTTAATTGCAAAATATTAGTTTTTATTCTTCGTTTTCATATGTCTGAACATTTAGCTAGTTCTGAAAAGTATTCAGAAGTCAAAATATTTTAGTGAAAATTTATTTAAAGTTTTCTAACAATTGTAGATTGTTCAGTTTATTGTCACAATTTCTGTATTTCACAGTCATTATTTTAGCATGTCCCATTGATACAAACCTGGTTGTTTACATTCAGTACCAAATGGGGGATCGGGCTAGCTATTGAAACATGCCTAAGTTTTTTGCTTTTGTACCATAAAGTATACTTATTTACGATATTTTATTGGTTTGACCATTTAATAGATTAATAATAAAAAGGTTAGCGACCAAAATATGGATGATGAACTGGGAAAATATACATTTTTGCATCCATCGCACAGACTTAGTTTCATTATGGCAACAAATTCCCGAGAACTTAATCTTCATCCTTTTGATTTTTTAATCTTCATGGCAGATAATATTACCCTGTCCATTTCAGCTGATGCAGCTAAAAAGTAAAGTGACAAAAATTCATTGATGCATGTTCCTGAAAGACAATTACAATTTCCAGCCATCCTTTTCTCCCATGGTACAATTTGGGTACCCCCTGCAATTTGGGTACTCCCACGTTATAGATATATTCATACTTGATATGAGTCATATACTTAATATCAAATCAAAATGTCGAGTTTTTACAAAGAAAAATGGAAGGGAATACCAAGTTGGTATTCCCTTCCATTTTTCTTTGTGTCCAAGGCCATGGCTGACATAGAGAGTGCATTACATTGCGGGATTATCTAAACTTGCACATGCATCATTCATCTCTGATGGTAGGTCAGCATCCGGACAAAATTAGGTCACTTTGACCGTCAATTTCCGCTTGAATGACTTACAATCAAGTTTTTGACCGAGTTCAGATCTAGGTCACTGTGCATGCATTTCTGATGGTAGGTCAGCATCCAGGCAAAAGGCACTCTGACCTGCATTTTGCACTTGACTGACTTAAATTTAAATTAAGGTCTCAGTTCATATTTCAGTTACTACTATAATTGTTTCTGGAATATGGATTTAATAACTGTATAAATACATTGTAGAATCATTTATGTATGCATCCTTTAAGGTAGGTCAGCTTCCCTGGCCAAATACAGTCACTGTGACCATGTGCCATAACGAGGCGAACTATGTAATCATTGATTACCTATGTTTTAAACAGGACCACCATTTTCTGACCAAATTTGGTCTAAATTGGCTTCAAGGCTAAAGAAATGAACTTTGAATACTTTCTTATAGGGTCCAATTTTAAACTACAGTCAAACTTTGATGGCTTAATACCCAACAGACCAATGAAAACAATTCAAGCTATGGAGGTTGAACTGTGTTTAAATTGGAACAAAGGGACCAGAAAAAGGGTTCGAGATATCCATGGTGTTCAAGTTATTGCAGTTCGAGTCATCAAAGTTAAACTGTATGTTCCCCCCCCAGTGGCCATCTTTGATGAAATGCATTCAGAGATGTTTCCCGTCAGGTCCAACTTTAATATAAGTTCCCTGCTGGCTGTCATCTTGGATGAGGTGCAAAGTTGCTGGACAATTTTTTTTTTATAGAGGATCACCCAAAGGTTATTGTGAGGAAGTTTGATTTCAATTGGGCCAGCAGTTACAGAGGGGATCTTTGAATGAAACGTTTATGGTGAACAGACAAAGGACTGACGACAGACAGACGGACGGACAGCACCAAGAAATGGCGCAAGCTCAACCTGGCTATATCTAGGTGAGCTAAAAAGTGAATACATATAAACTTAACAAAATTACAAAAAGGATAAAAAATCTCACTTGATTTTGTTGAAAAATAAAATCAAAGGTATTTCATCCAAGCAAGATTTTGACCTCCAATAGCTCTAAAACAGTAACAACTATACAAAATCTGTAACAACAAACTTCCTGGTTCAATCAATAGGAAATCAAACAAACACATAATATCAAAATTAGATAAAGAACAAAATGATTTTTCAGATTACAAAACAGGGTACTGTATAAATGCTAAAATATGATGAAAATTTCAAGGGGTCAAGAATGTGTATTTTATGTTTTATTTTCAAAACAGCCCAACAGGAGAGATGCACATCCTCAACGTATTCAAAACAGTGCATATTTTCAGAGATACATAGTAAAATGTGTTCAAGTTTCAGCTTACAAAAACTTTGTATCCAAAAACATAATAGACAGCTGTAGATAAAAGGTCTAGACATAGGCCTGCTTGAAAGATGAAAATCATTTTACAGAGAAGTCAAATGCCATATCTATTTTTTTGTCAAATAACAACAAAAACAAAGCAAATTTAACATATATACAACAAAATCTTTACAAAATAAACAGCTGGGGCAAAGTCGCATGATATGCACATCATGTGTTATTTAAACAAGTGTGGACCCAAATCGATGTCTCGCCCGTCCCTACTTGGTCGCAAAATTGATGTGAAAACGCAAACTGACTAAATCAGAAAACTTAACATGTTCACTAGACTGATAAATTAAGGCAAGTGACAGTAGCAATATATACTCAACAACAAAAGAAATGCATTACTAACGTGTATTTCTATATGTATACCAAATATTATTGACCTTACATTAATAGATGCTGGGAACCTTAACATATTCTTTGGACTGTGAAATTTAGGTTACAGACAAAAGCCATATAGCAGACTGTCATGTACTACCTTAAACCAACCAATATACCAAATATCATTGACTTTCCACTTATATTTACTGAGAAAAATGACCTAATCACAAAAACTTAACATGCTCACTAGACCATGAAATTGAGGTCAAGGACAAAAGCCATATGACACTAAGACTAACCTACACACTATATACCATTGCCCTACCACTAATAGTTACTGAGAAACTAAAATAATCACAAAAACTCAACATGTTTATTGGACTGTGAAACTGAGGTCATAGTCAACCTATATACCAAATATCATTGACCTACCACTTACAGTTGATGAGAAAATGACCTAATCACAAAAACTTCACATGAAAATTTACGCCGTCACTGCCACAATAATTCATACTCATATGTCTCGCTTTAAGAGCCTTTTGTCGCGAGCGATACAAAAATTAACATCATTTCATTCTTCAAAACTTGTCCTGCATCACGTGCAAATATGTTTTTTTTTTATCTAAACAGAACACATGCTTCTCCCCTGTCATTGATCTTGAATTTGAATTTTTTATTTGTCTTCATATTCTTCCTTATATTACTAACATCAGTAAAATTCAGGCCTTTACGTTCCATCATGTCGACTGAAAATTCTAATTTAACTAGAGATGAGCATTTTTGCGCTAAAATGTTCCATGTGTCTGAAGTAACCACATATTGGTAATATCTCCCAGATATGTTCACATATCTGATATTAGGTAGGTGTTGGGCTATGAGATTTACAATTTTGTCTGTAATTCCTCGACATCCATGTGTATTTATTTCTGAAAAATTCAGATCGAGCAGAAATGGACATCTTTTCATGAGAAATTCCAGTGAAACATCTGATATACCGTTTGTACCGTGTAGATCAATCGTACGTAAGTCTGGACACATGACGGCAATATTCCATAATGATGAATCACTCATTTTAGTCTTTGCTAGACTTAGTTCTTGAATGTGCGAATGCATGTTCGCTTTCTTTTCTGGAAAAGTTAAATCTGTCAGACTTTTGCAACCATCAATTCTTAATATTTTTAACCAACATAATTCCATCACTACAGCTCGGACTCCAACTGATGTTATCAATACACATTGAGCAAGCTGTAATGTTCTCAGCCTCTTTAGAGTTTGTGCCAGTGAAACAAGAGCACTATCTGTGAGGAGCCTACAGAGCAAGAACTCTAACTCAACAAGACTGGAACAATTTATAATGCCAGTGATAGCTATATCATTCACAGGTATTGTACAAACAGTCCTTTGATGTAAGGATTTCAAATTTGTCAAATTTTCCAAACATTTTAAAGTGTTGTTTGTTTCTCTTTCACCTAACCTCTTAAATCCACTAAAAAGAAAACGTTCTAATGATTTACAGTGTGAAGATATGAATGTAATGCTGTTCTCCGTAACTTTTGAACATCTATACAGTGACAGAGATTTCAGAGATAGACATTGTGTACACAGTGTTTCAACAACTTTATCAGAGATGTTGGTACCATCCAAACTGACTTGAACGAGTGAAGTAGAAACCTTTAAATTCAGGAAAGAATTATCAGTAATTTTTGTGCATCCATTCAACGTTAGATGAGAAAGAATTTTACAATGGTTCAGTAAAAACTCCACGGTTTTATCTTCTAAAACAAAGCAATGGAGACATACTTGTTCTAATTGTGGATGATATCTGATGACTTCAAGCAAACAGTAATTAAAACTATACTTGTCTTCTGGATGTTGAAGAAAAGACGTATAGTATAACGGTTTACGAAACTTTAGAGATATATTTCTTAATTTTTCGAAATGGAAAGCTCCCACAAACTGGTCAATATACTGTACCATTGCAAATGTAGAAACAGACTGTAACTTGGGAAAGCGTAAATCTCCGAAATACCCGGGAAAAGATCCTTCTTCATGAAGCCTACGACACTCAAAATTTGACAAGTCAAACTCTTTCAGTGAATCAAATGATGAACATGGCACTTCTTCGAGGAAAGTACAAAAAGAGTCTGGCTGGTCAAATATGACGGTTTCTATGTGAGGTCCTACATTACCGAGAATAATTTCCAGAAAACCTGTCTTGTATTTGGCAAACGTAAAGCTTTCTGAAAACTTTACCAACCTCCACAAAAGTGGATTCATGGCTACGTCTTTCCATCTTTGACATACCTCCATAACTGTTGTTACTAAATCATGATGCGAGAGGAACGAGAAGATCATTACCAGTAATTCAGCAGGTAATATATCCATCCACCTAAAGAAGAAAAAATAAAGGGCTAAGCCGAGCGCAGCATAATACGACTGCAGCAAGTCAACCGCTGAAATTTGAACAAGTGTAAATAAAAATGAATGTGCATGTGGACACAGTAATTTGCTGGACACAAACTAGTGAAAATAAAAACAAGAGGCTCTCAAGAGCCTGTATCGCTCACCTGGCCCTTGATTAACATAGACATTTTATTTTAAAGAGCCCTTATATGTAATTAAACTATAAATCCAATATCCCTAATTAGTTAAAGGGGAAAAGACCTCTGTTAGTTTAACATTGGACCCCATGGGAAACACTAAGTTCCCCGCTGGCTGCCATGTTGGATATCGCGCTGACCTGAAAAACACCTTTTTGCAAGGGACCACTCAATGACTATTGCAGCCAAGTTTTGTTCCAATTGGCTCAGTACATTCAGAGGAGAAGATCTTTGAATGTGTTTTCCCATAGGGTCCAACTATGTTCCCCACTGATGGCCATGATGGATATAGTGCGATCCTGAAAAGCACCTTTTTTGCAAGGGACTGTCTAAGGACTATTGTGGCCAAGTATGGTTCCAATTGGCTCAGTAGTTTCAGAGAAGAAGATCTTTGAAAATGTTTACCCATAGGATCCAATGTTAAAACTATGTTTCCTGCTGGCGGCCATATAGAATACAGCACTGACCTAAAAAACACCTTTCTTACAAAGGACCACCTAACGACTATTGTGGCCATGTTTAGTACCAATTGGCCCAGTAGTTTCAGAAAAGAAGATTTTGAATGTGTTTTCCCATAGGGTTCAATGGTAAAACTGTGTCCCCCTCTGACGGCCATGTTGATTGTAGCACAATCCTGAAAAACACCTTTTTTGTAAGGGACAATCCAAAGACTATTGTGGCCAAGTTTGGTACCAATTGGCTCAGTAGTTTCAGGGAAGAAGATCTTTGAAAATGTTTTCCCATAGGGTCCAATGTTAAAACTATGTTCCCTGCTGGCAGCCATCTTGGAAATTGCACGGACCTAAAAAACACCCTCTTTGTAAGGAACCACCCAAGGACTATTGTGACCAAGTTTGCTTCCAATTGGCTCAGTAGTTTCAGAGAAGAAGATCTTTGAAAGTGTTTTCCCATAGGCTCCAATGTTACAACTATGTTTCCCGCTGGCAGCCATCTTGGAATTCGCACAGACCTTAAAAACACTTTTTTTGTAAGGGATCACCTAGGGACTATTGTGGCCGAGTTTGGTTCTTATTTGCCCAGTAGTTACAGAGGAGAAGATCTTTGAATGTGTTTTCCCATAGGGTCCAATGTTAAAACTATGTCCCCCGCTGGCGACCATGTTGAATGTAGTGCGATCCTGAAAAACATCTTTTTTGTAAGTGACCACCCAACAACTATTGTGGCCAAGTTTGGTACCAACTGGCTCAGTAGTTTCAGAGAAGAAGATCTTTGAAAATGTTTTCCCATAGGGTCCAATGTTAAAACAATGTTTCCCGCTGGCGGCCATCTTGGAAATCGGGCGGACCTAAAAAACATCTTTTTTGTAAGGAACCACCCAAGGACTATTGTCGCCAAGTTTGGTTCCAATTGGCTCAGTAGTTTCAGAGAAGAAGATCTTTGAAAGTGTTTTCCCATAGGGTCCAATGTTAAAACAATGTTTCCCGCTGGCGGCCATCTTGGAAATCAGGCGGACCTAAAAAACACCTTTTTTGTAAGGGACCACCCAAGGACTATTGTGGCCAAGTTTGGTTCCAATTGGCTCAGTAGTTTCAGAGAAGAAGATCTTTTAAAGTGTTTTCTCATAGGGTCAAATGTTAAAACTATATTCCCGCTGGCAGCCATCTTGGAAATCGGGCAGACCTAAAAAACACCTTTTTTGTAAGGGACCACCCAAGGACTATTGAGGCCAAGTTTCGTTCCAATTGGCCCAGTAGTTTCAGAGAAGAAGATCTTTGAAAGTGTTTTCCCATAGGGTCCAATGTTGAAACTATGTTACCCGCTGGCGGCCATCTTGTATGACGTACAGACCTGAGCGACACAATTTTTAAAGGGGACCACCTAAGGACCATTGTGGCCAAGTTTGGTTCCAATTGGCTCAGTAGTTTCAGAGAAGAAGATCTTTGAAAGTGTTCTCCCATAGGGTCCAATGTTAAAATTATGTATCCCGCTGGCGGCCATCTTGGAAATCGGGCGGACCTAAAAAACACCTTTTTTGTAAGGGACCACCCAAGGACTATTGTGGCCAAGTTTCGTTCCAATTGGCCCAGTAGGTTCAGAGAAGAGGATCTTTGAAAGTGTTTTCCCATAGGGTCCAATGTTAAAACTATGTTTCCCGCTGGCGGCCATCCTGGATGACGTACAGACCTGAGCGACACAATTTTTAAGGGGACCACCTAAGGACTATTGTGGCCAAGTTTGGTTCCAATTGGCACAGTAGTTTCAGAGAAGATCTTTGAAAGTGTTTTCCCATAGGGTCCAATGTTAAAATTATGTTTCCCGCTGGCGGCCATCTTGGAAATCGGGCGGACCTAAAAAAACACCTGTTTTGTAAGGGACCACCCAAGGACTATTGTGGCCAAGTTTGGTTCCAATTGGCTCAGTAGTTTCAGAGAAGAAGATCTTTGAAAGTGTTTTCTCATAGGGTCCAATGTTAAAACTATGTATCCCGCTGGCGGCCATCTTGGAAATCGGGCAGACCTAAACAACACCTTTTTTGTAAGGGACCACCCAAGGACTATTGTGGCCAAGTTTCCTTCCAATTGGCCCAGTAGTTTCAGAGAAGAAGATCTTTGAAAGTGTTTTCCCATAGGGTCAAATGTTAAAACTAAGTTTCACGCTGGCGGCCATCTTGGATGACGTACAGACCTGAGCGACACAATTTTTAAAGGGGACCACCCAAGGACTATTGTGCCCAAGTTTGGTTTCAATTGGCCCAGTGCTTTCAGAGGAGAAGATCTTTGAATGAAAAGTTTACGGACGGACGATGGACACAAAGTGATTGCAAAAGCTCACCCTGGCATAGCCAGGTGAGCTAATTAGCCTTTTTAATCCCTTATTACTAGGATATTGAAAGAGCTAAGAAATTCTGTGGACTACCATCAAGAGAAATCCAAAGAAAAAACTTAGGTTGAAATCCAATGAAAAATACAGATTTCACATATTTTGAAATATTGCAATTTGGCCCCTTTGACCCATTATAGCTATGAAACCGAAGAGCTACGCAAAATATACTGCCATATTACTGAAAGCTTACAATGAGAATAATCCAAAGATAAAATTCCCATCAAAATCTAATGAAAAATATAGATTTCACATACTTCTAATGATTGCAATTTTGGCCCCTTTGACCCCTTATAGAGTTAAAACCATAAGAGTTACACCAAATCTGTTGACATAACTCTGAAAGCTTGCAATGAGAGGAATCCAAAGAAAAAAATCCCATCAAAATTTGATGTAAAATAAGATTTTACATATTTCTAGAAATTGCAATTTCAGCCCCTTTGACCCCCAATAGCTCGGAAACTATGCCAAATCCGTTGGCATACTACTGAAAGCCTACAATGAGAGGAATCTAAAGAAAAAAATCCCATTGAAATCATATGAAAAATAAAAATTTGAGGTAATCAGCATGTTTGCAATTTTTGCCCCATTGGGCCCCTCATAGCTTGGAAGAGAAACAAGTGATCAAAAATCTGATTGTGCAGCACTATGTTAATTTTTCATAAGGAATCCATTGCAAACCAGAGGCTCCCAGGAGCCTGTATCGCTCACCTGGCTTTCAGTTGCCACAATCAAGGTAACATTGTAAGTTATACAGTTGATCTTCAGTTTCTCAAACTTTCGTAGCTCAAATTCCTCCAATATCTTGAACTGTTTTAAAAGTCTGATCATGTTTTACTACATTTCTTTGTTGGGCTTTTTTGACAAAAAAGTTCTTGCTAAGGACCACTTTCGACACCAGTTTTGAAGTCGAGATGTCATTTTGTTAATGGCAGTCAACAATTTTCAACATCGGTATTGAAGTCGCAACATCAATATCTACTTGGAAATCAAATTTCATTGAAATCAGACAATGTAGAATTTCCCGCCTTTTTTGGCAGCTATTTTAAAAATGGCGGTCAACAAACAATTTTTAACATAAGTTTTGAAGTTATGACATCAAGACTGATTTGGAAACCAAATGTCATTGAAATTGGACATTGTTGAATTTTCCCGCCTTTTTTGGTGGCCATTTTGAAAATGGCAGTCAACAAATAATTTTCAACACCTATTTTGAAGTCGCAACATCAATATCTATTTGGAAACCAAATTTCATTGAAATCGGACAATGTTGAATTTTCCTGCCTTTTTTGGCGGCCATTTTGAAAATGGCTGTCAACAAACAATTTTCAACACCAGTTTTGAAGTCGCAACATCAATATCTATTTGGAAACCAAATTTCATTGAAATCGGACAATGTTGAATTTTCCCGCCTTTTTATGGCGGCCATTTTAAAAATAGCAGTCAAGGAACAATTTTCAACATCAGTTTTGAAGTCGCCACAGCATGGCAAACATTTCATCAATTTACACTTAACCTTCATCTTCTGTAGTTTTGGAAATAAAAGATGAAATATACGAAAATTTTAAAAATTCGGTGAAAAAAGGGCAATAACTCCTACAATGGTTTATGGATTTTCTTCCAAATTTCAGGGTGGGTAGATCTTGATATGCTGAACATTTTTGCAATTTAAAGTTGACCTCTATCTGTTATGTTTTTTCAAATAAAAAATAAAATAAATTAAAATTTTGAAAATTTTACGGAAAAAGGGCAATAACTCCAAGACGGGTTTTCAGATTTTCTTCAAAATTGCAGGGCGGGTAGATCTTGCCATGCTGATCATTTTTACTCCTGTCAGATTTTTGATATCTGTAACGGTTTTCGAGTTATTTGCAAAATACAGCAATTTACCCCTAAGTTCTATTTTTAGTAACAGCAGCCATGTTGTTTTACCCTCGGACTAATCGAACACAATTTTGAAACTGCATACCTTGGTGATGATTTAGGCCAAGTTTGGTTACAATTCGCCCAGCAGTTTCAGAGGAGAAGATTTTTGAAATTGTTGACGGACGGACGGACGACAGACGACGGACGCAAAGTGATGGCAAATTTAGGCCAGGTGAGCTAAAAACTGCATCAAAATCGGACTAAAAAAAAATAAATAAATAAAATTTTTGAAATTCGCCCCTTTTGGGCCCAATTTATCTAGTGAACGGTACATGCCACATGAAATCCGTTAACATGCTGCTGATTGGAAATTTCCTCAGGACACTGAAAGAAACCCCATCAAAATCCAATAAATAATAAAGATTCTACAGTCAAATATAAGAAACATCAAATTTAACCCTTTTTGGCCCCTTTTTTAAAGATGGGTGGGGCCACAATGACCAAAACTAAGCCAAGCCTTCCTTTCGTGCCAAGGAACATTGTGTTAAAATTTCATAAGGATTGATCAACAGGAACTAAAGTTATTGACCAAAAACAAAAGTGTCTACAGACGACGACAACGCCAACGCCAACGCCAACGACGACGACGACAACAGCACCATACCAATATACGAGCACAAAAATTTTTACGGTCGTATAAAAAAAGTTATAATTCAAAAGTCTTTACTCCAGTGACATGTTTACACACAGTACCACAGGGAACAACTTTACAAAGGATTCGTGCACCAGATTTGTTGTACAATATCAAGAGTAATGGATAAAATAATACAAGAATATTCTAGTTGAAGACGCTATTACAGCCTTCACTAAATGCTTCTGACAGAAAAAAAAAATAAAGTGTTGGTCAAGAAGGAGAGCTTACTCAGTACAAAGAATGATAACTCTGTAGAAAATTGCTGCTGTGTTTGAGTTTAAATTGTCATTGATATTTTTGGTTAAGTAATTCTTTGGGTAAACTTGGACGTGAAGCCAAATAAAACAAGAGGCTCTCAAGAGCCTGTATCGCTCACCTGGCCTGCAGCATTATAATTCCCAATTGATGGTCCATCTTTGGTGGTGTATGTACATAAAAATCAGAAACTTTTTATAAAATTTGATTAAAATTGTTCAAGCTGTTTCAGAGAAGATTTTTTAATGCAGTTTCCAAACTTTAGGGCCTATGTTAATCTACGTTCCCTGCTGGCAGCTATTTAATATAAAACTTTGAAGAGGGTCACATAAGGACTATCATATCAAAATTCTACTGACACTGTCCAAGCAGATCTGTTTATGCATTTCCCACTGGGTCCAATGTTAAACTAAGTTTTGCTACTGGTGGCCATGATGGAAGACGGATCAGCACCAAAGTAACAAGCTTGGTCAAAATCTCACAAGTTTCATTTATGCAAGGTTTAAATTGAATCCATTTAATGGTTTTCCATGATATCTTTGTATTTATTTCCCCTTAGGGTCCAATTCATTGCTGGCAGCCATGTTGGATGATTGATCAGCACTGAAGTAACAACCCTTGGTCAGCTTCTCATACGCAAAGTTTGGATTAAGTCTATTAAGCAGTTCTCCAGAGGAGGATTTCTGTTAAATTAAGTTCACAGCTGGTGACACTTGGTCAGCACCTGACATGCATCATTCATGTCATGTTTGATTTAAATCCATTTAGCAGTTCTCTAGAAGATCTTTGTGTGCATTTCCCATAGGGTCCATGCTGTCGGTCATGTAAGATGACAGATTGGCACCAAAGTAATAACACTTGGTCAGCACCTCATAAACATCATTCATGCCAAGTCTGGTTCAAATCCACTCAGTGGTTCTAAAGTAGAATTCTTTGTATGCATTTTCCCATAGGGTTCAATGTTAAAATTAAGATCCCGCTGGCGGCTATGTTGGATGATGGATCGGCACCAAGTACCAACACTTGGTCAGCACCTCATAAGCATCATTCATTCCAAGTTTGGTTCAAATCCATTCAGTGGTTCCCAAGAAGAAGTTCTTTGTATGAATTTTCCTATTAGGTCAAATGGTAAACTTAGTTCCCCCCTGGCGGCCATCTTGGAAGCGGTCAGAAAACTTGAACATGTTCAATAAAATATAGTCCTTAACATGCTGAACATTTTTGCAATTTAAACTTGACCTCTATCTCAAAGCGTTTTTGAAATATAGGACAAAAAGTAAACTAGAGGCTCCCGGGAGCCTGTATCGCTCACCTGGCTTTCAGTTGCCACAATGAAGCTAACATTTTAAGTTATACAGTTGAACTTGAGTCTCTAAAACTTTGTTAGCTCAAACACCACAAATATCTTGAACTGTATTTAAAGTCTGATCTTGTTTTAATATATTTCTTTGTTGCGCTTTTTTGACAAAAATGTACTTGCTTATGACCACTTTCAACACCAGTTTTGAAGCTCTGCTGAGACATAATTTTGTAAATGGCGGTCAACAACAATTTTCAAAACCATATTTTTAAGTTACCACATCAATATTTATTTGGAAACCAAATTTCATTGAAGTAGGAAATGTTGAATTTTCCAGCCTTTTTGGCGGCTATTTTGAAAATGGCGGTCAACAAACAATTTCAACACAACTTTTGAAGTCACAACATCAATATCCACTTGGACACCAAATTTCATTGAAATCAAACAATGTTGAATTTTCCCGCCTTTTTTGGCAGCCATTTTGAAAATGGTGGTCAACGAACAATTTTTAACATTGGTTTGAATTTGCAACATCAAAACCTATTTGGAAACCAAATTCCATTGAAATTGGACAATGTTTAATTTCCCCGCCTTTTGTGGAAGCCATTTTGAAAATGGCGGTCAACGAACAATTTTTAACAATGGTTTGAATTTGCAACATCAAAACCTATTTGGGAACCAAATTCCATTGAAATTGGACGATGTTGAATTTTTCCGCCTTTTTTGAAAGTCATTTTGAAAATGGTGGTCAATGAACAATTTTCAACACCGGTTTTGAAGTTGCAACATCAATATCTATTTGGAAACCAAATTTTATTGAAATCGGACAATGTTGAATTTTCCCGCCTTTTTTTGGCGGCCATTTTGAAAATGGCGGTCAACGAGCAATTTTATACACCAGTTTACAAGTTGTCATAGCATGGCAAACATTTTAATCAATTTACACTTAACCTTCATCTTCTCTAGTTATGGATATAAAAGACGACAAGATTTGAAAATTCCATGAAAAAGAGCAACAACTCCTACAAAGAATTTTGGATTTTCTTCAAAATTTCAGGGTGGGTATAGATCTTGATATGCTGGACCTTTTGGCAATTTACACTTGACCTCTATCTGTTACACTTTTTAAAATAAAAAAAACATATATTAAAATTTAGAAAATTTCATGGAAAAAGGGCAAAAACTCATTAGTTTTTGGATTTTCTTTAAAATTGCAGAGCGGGTAGATCTTAACATGCTGATTATTTTCACTCTCAATCAGATTTTGATATCTGTAACGTTTTTCGAGTTATTTGCGAAAAATGCAATTTACCCCTTTGTTCCATTTTTAGTAACAGCAGCCATGTTGCTCGGACTAATCGAACACAATTTTGAAAACTATTTCCCCCCCTGGTGATGATTCAGGTCAAGTTTGGTAACAATTGGCCCAGTGATTTCTGAGAAGATTTTTTAAATTGATGACAAAAAGTATCAAATTTCTTAAATTTGACCAATAAAGGGCAAAAACTCCTATATGGGTAATCAGATTTTCTTCAAAATTTCAAGGTGGGTAGATCTTGATATGCTGAACATTTTTGCAATTTAAACTTGACCTCTTTCTGTTATAGTTTTTGCGATAAAAAATAAAGAATATCAGAATTTTGAAATTTTCACTGAAAAAGGGCAATACCTCTAAGACAGATTTTCTGATTTTCTTCAAAATTGCAGGGCAGGTAGATCTTGTCATGCTGATCACTTTTATCCTTGTCAGATTTCAGATATCTGTAATGGTCTTTGAATTATATGCCAAAAACAACAATTTACCCCTATGTGCTATTTTTAGTAACGGCAGCCATGTTGTTTGGTCGTCGGGCTAATCGAACACAATTTTGAATCTAGATACCCTGGTGATGATTCAGGCCAAGTTTGGTTAAAATTGGCCTAGCGGTTTCAGAGGAGAAGATTTTTGAAAAAGTTTACGACGGACGACGGACGGACGGACAGACGACAGATGCAGATGGACGCCAAGTAATGGCAATAGCTCACATGGCCTTTTAGGCCAGGTGAGCTAAAAATCACGAAAAATTTGACCAATAAAGGGCCACAACTCATATATAGGTATATGGATTTTCTTCAAAATATCCATGTGGGTAGATCTTAACATGCTGAACATTCTTTACCTCTATCTGTTATAATTTTTTTAATAAAAAATAAAGAATATCGAAATTTTGAAAATTTTACAGAAAAAGGCCAATAACTCTTAGACGGGTCATCAGATTTTCTTCAAAATTTCAGCATGGGTAGATCTTTTCATGCTGATCATTTTTACTCCGTCAGATTTCTGATATCTGTAACGGTTTTTGAGTTATTTGCCAAAAACTGTAATTTACCCCTATCTACTATTTTTAGTAACGGCAGCCATGTTGTTTGACCCAAGACATACAAAATAAAAAATTTGAAATTAGATACCCTAGTGATGATTCAATTCAAGTTTGGTTCCATTTGACCCAGTGGTTTCAGAGGAGAAGATTTTTGATAGTGAGCTAACGACGGACGGACGACGGACGCCAAGTGATGGCAATAGCTCACCCTGGCATAGCCAGGTGAGCTAAAAATACATTAGCTTCTCAGGCCCCTGCCTAATCTATTTTCTGGGAACTAATTAAAATTTTTATTTAAGTTTCAAATAAAAAACTAGAGGATGACATGCCCCCGCTCAAGGTTGAATAAATTGGGATTTTTTAGTAATATTTGTGTCTGCTAAACACATGTTATTCTAGGTTGCACAGATTTATTCTAGGTTGCACAGATTAACTATGTACCCTGTATTACTAAATCACCAAAAAATTAAAAGTTGAACAATGTATATTTTTGAAAAAAAAAGAACCAAAATCAAAATACATACCACATGCACATCTTCAATATAGGTACAAATGAACTGCAAAAAAAAAAAAGCTTCCTAGCATCAAAACTCTAGGAGGAGTTGTGCGGGTAATCTGTGTATCCCATATTAATAATTCACCCAATAAATGACTAAGTTCAACAATGTCTATTTTTTCCAAAAATGCATCAAAATCAAAATCCTTCCCACATGCACATCTTCACTTGGAGGAGTTGTGTGGACAAACTTTGTACCCCCTAATACTAAATCACCAAAAATGACGAAGTTCAACAATGTATAATTTTGACAAAAATTAACCAAAATCAAAATCCTTACCACATGCACATCTTCAATATAGGTACAAAAGATCTGCAAAATAAAAACTTCCTAGCATAAAAACTGTAGGAGGAGTTGTGCGGATAAACTATGTACCCTCTATTACTAAATCTCCAAAAAACAGTAATGGTGGATTACATGATAACCCGCCACGTTTCACAAAATTTCTAAGTTAAAAGGGGCATAACTCCACAACGATGTGTACCGCTGAACCCAAAATTATATTTGGCCTGTGTTTTGTGGTAAACGATTTACATACCATGTTTGAAGACAGTATTTTATTTCATTCACAAGTTATGAGTACAAAACCCTAAAATTTGCAAAATTTCAAAGTTTCAAGGGGCATAACTCCAGAACCCCTTGGACCACATAAACCAAAATCAAACTTGACCTGAGTTTGTGGAAAACAACTAACATGCCAAGTTTGAAGACCTTGTGTTATTTCGTTCACAAGTTATCAGTCGGAAACCCTAATATTCGCAAATTTTCAAAGTTTCAAGGGCCATAACTCCAGAACCGATTGGACCTCTCAACCAAAAATCGAACTTGACCTGAGTTTTGTGGTAAACAACTAACATACCAAGTTTGAAGACCCTGTGTAATTTCGTTCAAAAGTTATTAGTCGGAAACCCTAAAATTTGCAAAATTTCAAAGTGGCATAACTCCAGAACCCCTTGGACCTTGGAACCCAAATTCAAACTTGACCTGAGTTTTGTGGTAAACAACTTACATACCGAGTTTGAAGACCTTGTGTTATTTCGTTCACAAGTTATCAGTCGGAAACCCTAAAATTCACAAAAGTTCAAAGTTTCAAGGGCCATAACTCCAGAACCCATTGGACCTCTGAACCAAAAAATCGAACTTGACCTGAGTTTTGTGGTAAACAACTAACATACCAAGTTTGAAGACCCTGTGTTATTTCGTTCAAAAGTTATTAGTCGGAAACCCTACAATTCACAAAATTTCAAAGTTTCAAGGGGCATAACTCCAGAATCCCTTGGACTTCTCAACCCAAAATCGAACTTGACCTGAGTTTTGTGGTAAACAACTTGCATACCAAGTTTGAAGACCTTGTGTTATTTCATTCACAAGTTATCAGTCGGAAACCTTCAGGGGACAGACGGACGGACAGACAGACAGAAGGACGGACGGACACACGACTGAGAGTATCACATAATACCACGCCACTTCATGTGGCAGGGTATAAAAATGACTAAGTTCAACAATGTATATTTTTGACAAAAATGCACCAAAATCAAAATCCTCACCACATGCACATCTTCAATATATGAACAAATGATCTGCAAAATAAAAACTTTCTAGCATAAAAATTGTAGGAGGAGTTGCGCGGACAAACCATGTACCCCCTAAGACGGAGGAAAGAAAGACGGATGGACGGACGGACAGGGGTAAAACAGTAGGGTCAATGTGACCCAATTTTGCCTGGATGCTGACCTACCATCAGAGATGCATGCTTGCGCAAGGTTAGATGATCATACCATGTACAGTGACCGAGATCTGAACTCGTCCCTGAACTTGAATGTAAGTTAGTCAAGCAGAAAATGTAGGTCAAGGTGACCTTATTTTGCCTGGATGCTGACCTACCATAAGAGATGCATGCATGTGCAAGGTTAGATGATCCTACCATGTAGTGACCGAGATCTGAACTCAGACATAAACTTGAATGTTAGTTACTAAAGCAGAAAATGTAGGTCAAATTGAATTAACTTTGCCTGGATGCCAACCTACCTTCAAAGATGCATGCATGGACAAGGTTAGATGATTGTACCATTTACAGTGACCAAGATCTGAACTCATCCCTAAACTTGAATGTAAGTCAGTCAAGCGGATAATATAGGTCAAAGTGACCTAATTTTGCCTGGATGCTCACCTACCATCAGAGATGCATGCATGTGCAAGGTCAGATGATCCTACCATGTACAGTGACCGAGATCTGAACTCAGACGTAAACTTGAATGCAAGTCAGTCAAGCGGAAAATATAGGTCAAAGTGAATTAATTTTGTCTGGATGCTGACCTACCATCAGAGATGCATGCATGTGCAAGGTTAGATGATCCTACCATGTACAGTGACCGAGATCTAAACTTAGACGTAAACTTGAATGTAAGTCACTCAAGCGGAAAATGTAGGTCAAAGTGACCTAATTTTGCCTAGATGCTGACCTACCATCAGAGATGCATGCACATGCACAGTTAGATGATCATACTATGTATAGTTACTGAGATATGAACTTTGATGTAAATTTAAATGAAAGCCACTCAAGCGGAAAATATAGGTCAGAGAGACCTAATTTTCTTTGAGGCTATGAGAAAGCCCAGGGAAACAAATTAGCTGTCGCCCAGTTGCCTGTGGCCCCTAGATTTCCGGCTGGGCGAACGTTTTTCCTAGTCTTGCTCGCCCAGTTTGCGACTAGACAATTTTGAAACAGCTGGGTAAACGTGTGATAACGGTAATTTCTAAAGAATACAGTGCCGGGTTCTCTCGCTCTGAACGTAATTAGGATTGGTTAACATCGCGGTGACTCCCAACCCGTTTGATGCATAGTTCGTAACTACTCGGTCATCTTCCTACACCTACAGTACCTTGGTAATGGACGAGAAGTTACGAATGTATTTTCATGATACGTCTGAAAACCAAAGTACAGGAAGTGTTATGAATTGACGACATTTTTATATTCCGTCAAAAAATTTAATATATATTGCGTAAAACTGTGTGAAAAAAATATTGTGTAAACACAATATTAGTAGGTCCTTGATACCACCAACAATGTATTGATTTCCCGATTGATTTTTACTTTTATTCAAAATACCGGAAAAAATGCAGATGCCGTTCCGTTAAGCTTCCGAAATTATAACATTTATTTTGTTTCGGTTCAAAATGTGGAACTTTATCAGCGGGGTTAAGGAACCCAAAAAATGTAATGTGTATCACAAACCACTGGAGTATCTTCATTATACTTCCATTAACAATAGTTACACTCACACAAAAATCACAACAAACCAATTGAAAAGAATACACATCATATTGAAACATCAGCATTTTACGTTCAAATCTGGGCCCCTAGAAATTTAAAGTTAGAGGCCCAGGTGGCCCCTGGAGGAAAAAAGTTAAGTTCTAACCCTGTAGCCCAAGATGCACCTGCATGCAAAGTTTGATGACCCTTCCCTGCACAGTTACCAAGATATATACCCAATGCTGACGAGGACAAAGACGTGGACACGGAAGCGGACGTGAATAAGGACGCCGGGAGTACTCCAATAGTCCCCCTTCGTTGAGGCGAACTAAAACTCTGTGAAAATGCCAAAGTTACTGTAAATTTGCTTTCTCCATATGGCCATTCAGGGATGAACATTAGAAATATTTGTGAAGTGGCCAGCTGGGCCCTTAGTAAACAGAATTCAGTAGCCCAGCCAATAATTTTACTAGCCCAGTACTATATGGTCAACCAAAATTTCAGGATTTTTCAGTAGCCACCTTGGCTGCTGGTTCTAAAATTTTACTAGCCCAGGCCAATTTTTAGGGGCCTTGGGCTACTGGGCCCCTGGTAATTTGCATCCCTGCCATTTCAACAAGTCGTGTCTTGTCAGAGCAGATCAAATCAAATCAAAACATTTCGCAGATCATACACTTAACATTTGTAATGATATTATCCTCAGTCTCATAGGCCATGTTTTGATGATCATACACTGAACATCTGTAATGGTTGTAATGATATCATGTTGTGTTTTGTTAAAGAAACTTTTTATCATTAATTCTTTATGTTAAATGACAAGACTTACAGATCAGTTTACCATGAAAAAAAAACAATTCTTACTTCACACTTTAGACTAGATTGAGCCTTATAGAAATCTCAGAAAGAACAAGAAGTTGCACCTGATGGCGTGCCAAAGATACCCAACTAGACAACAGAAAATAAATGTATGACAGAAATGACAATAGGAGATTCCTTACAGTTAAATAAAGGGTGTATTTCGTCCAACTGTGAAAATAGGCCCAACAGGACTTGAAATACGATAATATTACAACTTATCATCTAGAGGCTGCATACGAATTTTGAAATCAATCCCTCTTGTAGAGGATCAGTAAAATGCAATGAAAAATTCATGTTTTCACTACATTTCGTAAATAAGTCCACAATTTGTCAATGTACTTGTCCTCCTACAGATACCTCTCATCCTACCGATACATATACCTTGATCCTACCGATACATAGACCTCTTATCCTACAGATATTTGAAACCGTCTTTTATATATAAACATCTCATGAAGCAGAATTGATGACATATACTTCTATATATTTTAGTAAAGACACGGAAATATATTGTTTGTAATTAGCTTCCTTTCTAGGCAATCTTTTTCATGATTTTTGTTCCCTTTCCTTCTACAAATTTACCAGACAGTCGGACCGACGACTTGGAATTTTTTACAGACCTGTGATTAATTTACCGATATTTCGGCATCACTGCAAACCCATGAAACTGCCTATTGAGAAATTGTTACCCTATTTGACTTATATTCAATGTATCCTGTTTAAGCTTAGTAAAACATGCTTATTACCTTGTTGAGTTAGACACTGTGTCATTGCAACAGTCTGCCACGCCTTTAAACTCAGGTGCATCACCTATCACTGTCTCATCTGTTGATATTGCTGCAGCTGAAAATGTGTCTCATGAAAATATAAAACTGCATTACATGTAACGTAACATACAAAACAAGTGACATAATACCCCAAAACTAGCAGATGATGGTGTTCATGGTGTTTGTGTCTGTAAGACACATATGATTCTCTGCTAAACAAGTTTTGGCTTTGAAGTTTTAAACTTATTAATCTTTATTTTGAACAGTTTCGTTAATACAAGTCTGAACATTAAAAATCATGCAAATTCAACAAAAAAAAAGAGGATCCCAGGAGCCTGTATCGCTCACCTGGCTTCAGTTGCCACAATCAAGGTAACATTGTAAGTTATACAGTTGATCTTCAGTTTCTTAAACTTTCGTAGCTCAAACACCTCCAATATCTTGAACTGTTTTTAAAGTCTGATCGTTTAACTACAATTCTTTGTTGGGCTTTTTTGACAAAAACGTTCTTCCTAAGGACCACTTTCGACACCAGTTTTGAAGTCAAGATGTCATTTTGAAAATGGCAGTCAATTCAATTTTCAACATTGGTTTTGAAGTCTCAACATCAATATCTAACTTGGAAATCAAATTTCATTGAAATCGGACAATGTTGAATTTTCCCCGCCTTTTTTGGCGGCCATTTTAAAAATGGCAGTCAACAAACAATTTTTAACATCAGTTTTGAAGTTACAACATCAAGATCAATTTAGAAACCAAATGTCATTGAAATCGGACAATGTTGAATTTTCCAGTCTATTTTGGTGGACATTTTGAAAATGGCTGTCAACGAACAATTTTCATTCACAACATCAATATCTATTTGGGAACCAGATTTCATTGAAATTGGACAATGTTGAATTTTCCCGCCTTTTTTGGTGGCCATTTTGAAAATGGCGGTCAACAAACAATTATCAATACTGGTTTTGAAGTCGCAACATCAATATCTATTTGGAAATCAAATTTCATTGAAATCGGACCATGCTGAATTTTCCCACCTTTTTTGGCGGCCATTTTGAAAATGGTGGTCAACAAACAATTTTCAACACCGGTTTTGAACTTGTAACATCAATATCTATATGGAAACCAAATTTCATTGAAATCGGACAATGTTAAATTTTCCCGCCTTTTTAGGCGGCCATTTTGAAAATGGCGGTAAAGGAACAATTTTCAACATCAGTTTTGAAGTCGCCACAGCATGGAAAAAATTTTATCAATTTACACTTAACCTTCATCTTCTATAGTTTTGGAAATAAAAGATGAAAAATACGAAAATTTTAAAAATTCGGTGAAAAAAGGTCAATAACTCCTACAAGGGTTTATGGATTTCTTCAAAATTTCAGGGTGGGTAGATCTTGATATGCTGAACATTTTTGCAATTTACACTTGACCTCTATCTGTTACACTTTTTGAAATAGAAAATAAAAAATGCAAAACTTTTGAAAATTTAACGGAAAAATGGCTATAACTCTGAGATGGGTTTTCAGATTTTCTTCAAAATTGCACAGTGGATAGATCTCATCATGCTGATCATTTTTACTGCTGTCAGATTTTTGATATCTGTAACGGTTTTCGAGTTATTAGCCAAAAACTGCAATTTACCCCTAAGTTCTATTTTTAGCAATGGCGGCCATGTTGTTCGACAGAGGGACAAACTGAACATCAGTTTGAGAAGCCATACCCTGATGATGATTCAGGCCAAGTTTGGTTTAATTTGGCTTAGCGGTTTCAGAGGAGAAGATGTTTGTTGACAGACGGACGGACGATGGACGACAGATGACGGACGCATAGTGATGGCAATAGCATACTTGGCCTTTTAGGCCAGGTGAGCTAAAAAAAGGGAAATAACTTTGAAGTCAAGGTTAAATGACAGGTATCAGACTAGAATGTAGAAAACTGGATGTTACACCAGACCTGTTATGGTGAATGTAAGTGCTGAAGTTGCTGAGACATGGGCATAAAATGTTTACAAAGTCACTGAACCATGGGTAACATGACATATGTCAAACTAGCATGTACATACATATATGTAACAATAGAACTTACATGGTACATTTAAGTGCAACATATAGTTGTTAGAGAAAAGACTTGCTTGTACCTGCTTAGATGCCACAACAGATCAAAATTTGGTGAGCCTATTCATTACAGTTGCTTGAAATCAACTTGAATGTAAAACTGTCGCAAATTTACAAACTCATTCAACCATGCAATTGAGACTGGTAAATGGACATGTTTTGTTCTGTGTCCCTAAAAATCCACCAATACACAAAATACAGTGGATCCATATATTGTGGTTGTTAAGAAATGGACTTAAATGCGAAACTATTGTCACAATGGTTCAAGAATTATGAACCATTAAATCAAGTGAAGGTCATCTGAAGCATGTGATGCTGGAGAGTTCCTAACATGAGGAATCTGCCAACTAAAGATTTCAGAAAAAGTTTACAATGCCAAATTAATACCATGTCTTGCTTTCAGAGACTACTGTCGCAGGCTAGATAAAACATAGGTAATCAACGATTATAAAGTTGGCCTTGTTATGGCTTATTGTCACAGTAACCCAATTTAAGCTAGATGGTGACCCAAGATCAATCAAAAAGCTGAACGCTGGAGTGCTGCTTAGGCAGTTATCTTTGAAATAAAAAAAGATTTGAAACTTGATATCTTAACCCTTACTACGCTAAACGCAACATAAGTCGTTTTTGAGACTGTCTTCACATATCTGTCACTAACCGCCCTCCATACATGGAAAAGTCATCTTGCTGGGGTTCATTTTAAGGATTGGAAGTCTGGCTACAATTTCAGACAAGTTTATAACAGCTTTAAAGGATTTTAGTACCTTGTTTGATGACAAAAATAGGCACTGAAAAGGACAGGAACTTAAAATGTCATTTTTTGGTGGGGTAGGCAACTTATTTTCACTTATAACACAAAACCTATGGACCCCATTGAGACAATAATGTTGCACATGTTCTAAATTAAGTGTCTTCTCTCACTTGTGACAGAATTACAGCTATCTGAAACGTACTTCCGGTACTGTGGCGATTCAAAGCTGAAAATTGTAAATTTTGAAGATTTTTGGTTGGGTGACATTCCATATCTAGCCCCATGGCAGACTCTAACCTACCTAGGAACAAAAGTAGGAGGCCATATGTTGAATCCTTTCAAAGACCACACCAAACTAAGCCTATCAATGTCATACTGTCCTCCAGGTCAATAAATAGGACGAAAAATGACCAAAATTCGTGTTTTTTTCATGGGGTACCCATGTTTTGACTTGTGTCCCGCCCACCCACTTTACGTAGGATAAGGACTGTTGCATTAAACTGACATAAAACTTGTACATGGTCTCGTTGCGCCCTTGCATGACGTTGAAATAGAATGAATATATATAAAACATTACTTATAATATATGATCAGTATGTTTAATGATATTTTTGTTTTTGTGTATGATTTGTTATTATTTAATCATGTATAATAAGAAAAAGAAGGGAAACGGGGAATGTGTCAAAGAGACAACGACCCTAAGGGGAGCAATAACAACTCAAAGCCACCATAAGATCTTCAATGAACGGTGAGGAAACCCCACATCCAATCGTAGGTCGGAGTTGGCCCCTAAATAAAAGAGTAATCAAGTTCAGCGAAATAAGCATCTTCCTAGACTCCGATAGACATAAAGTGAACTAACTAGAAAACATTGTTTGTATTGTCATATGTCCCATTGAGGGCCCTTGATTGGTTAATAAAGAACTTTGTTTGTATTGTCATATGTCCCATTGAGGGCCCTTGATTGCTTAATAAAGAACTTTGAACTTTGAACTTTAAGGAATATATCCCAGAGTTCCTTGATTACGTCACTTGGCTCAAAGTTGCTGTATGGTAAACCCTCGACATTTCCAAATTTTGTTTATTTCCAAATATAGAAGTTTGTTGTGGAGTTGGCATATTTAGGTCCCATTTATACATATGCGCGCACACCTGTTGTAATGAAACCAAACTTGATTTCGAACCTTTTTAAAATAGATGTAAACATTAAGCATTAAAAATGTTCAAGACATATTGCTAAAAGAGTCCACAGTGAAAGAAGCAATTTAGAGTCAACAGCGATAGAAGCATTTACTTCGGTATTTAGTCATTTACTACGTTTTGAAGCATTTACTATGTTCCCATTCATGAAAACTTGTAAAATATTACAGCGCATTGCAGGAATTTTTCATAAATGAACCGAATCTTGAATGGCGAGTGTCAAATTAAGCTATATTATCATGCTGTATTTTTGTTTGAACTACACATACTTTCCATTTGAGCATTAATTTTAAATAAAATAACTAGAATGTGTGCAACAGTCTCTCGCAAACTGTAATTCTTGACACCCAGACATGAACTATGTTATGCGTATTTGTGTCAGAGGTACATCTGGCTGTTTATTTCATCTGGAGACAATGCAATAGTATAATGCTGCCTAAGCAGCACAAAAATGCATGCACAAAAAATCAGTTGATTCTATCATATACACTGAGATCTGAACTATTCAATATCTGGAATGTGAGTTGATCAAGCAGAAAATTTTGGTCAAAGTGACCTAATTTTTGCCTGGATGCGGACATGTACCAACAGAAATGCATGCATTAGCAAGGTTAGATGATCATATTATGCATAGCGACTGAAATCTGAACTTTTCAGTTAATTTGGATGCAAGTCAATGAAGTGGAAAATATAGGTCAAGGTGACCTAATTTTGATTGGATACTGACATACCGGTACCATCTGAGATGCATGCATATGCAAGGTAAAATGATCCTACCATGTATAGTAAATAAGTTGAATGACCTAATTTTTTCTGGATGCTGACCTATCATCAGAGATGCATGCATATACAAGGTAACATCATCCTACTATGTATAGTGACTGAGATATGAACTCATCTGTAAACTTGAATGTAAATCATTCAAGTGGAAAATATAGGTCCAAGTGACATAGCTTTGCCTTTTTGCTGACCTTCCGTCATGCATGCATATGCAAGGTTATCCTACCAAGCATACTACTGATTAAGAACTGAACTCGTCCATAAACTTGAAGTAAATCAATCAAGTGGAAAATATAGGTCAAGGTCACCTATCTTTTACTGGATGCTGAGCTACCATCAGAGATGCATGAATATGCAAGGATTGATGATCCTACCATGAACACTGACTGAGATATGAACTTGGATGTAAATTTGAATAAAAGACATGCAGAAAATAAAGGTCAGTGACCTAATTTGAATGGAGGCTGTAAGTCAACCAAAGATGCACCTGCATGCAAAATTTGATGACCTTCCATGCATAATTGAAGAAATATACAGCCAAATGCGGATGTGAACAAAGACATAGACATAGATGTGGACATTGCAGTACTCCAATAGTCCCCCTCAACTTCGCTGAGGCAAACTAAATATACTTACACAATTTTATATCAGGTATCTCTACAAAGTTTTCTCCATTAAATAACATTCTTTTTTTAAGCTCATCTGTACCATAGACCATATATTTTAATCCAGGGACAAATTCACTCCCACTCCTAGACCTCACTAACTTTTTTTCTATACAGTACTTCTCATTTTGCTTTGAACTGTTACTTGCATTTTTATCTTCAACTGGAGGCCTTACAAAGTTTTCTCCATCAAATAACATTTTCATTTCTCCAGTGATCAAATATTCTGTTCCAGGAACAAATTGACTTCCATCCGTAGACTTGACAGACTTTTTGTTGATACAAAATATTTCACTTTGTGCTGACTTAATGTCCATTTTCTTTTTACTTTCCTGGATAGCCAAGCTATTTTCACTTTTCCTATGGTTACCAGCAGTGCAATTTTCAAACATATTATTTTCTGTATCTGTTTCCATGACAACAGTAGTTTTTGGTCTATTACTGCTACCTGCATTTTCTGCCATATTTTATAAACTGGTTGTAGTGGGGCGTCCTTAGGCTAAAAACAGAAAAAAACCAACAATTCATTTAGAGGATTCTTTTACTTTATAAATGTAGATAAAGTTGATTTATATAGAAAGTATCCAATTTTAATAAGTCCACTTTTATGCCCCGCCCAGGAATGTGGAAGGGGCATATAGTGTTACCCTTGTCAGTCCTTCAGTCCGTACGTCCGGTTAAGTTTTGCGTTAAGGTACATTTCTCGGAAACTGTAAGGTATAGAACATTGATAGTATGTCAGTAGGTAGATCTTTGATAGTACTACATAGTTCACTTGGCAGTTTGACTCTTTGACCTACATTTTACGCTTCAGTGACTTTGGTTAAGTTTTGCGTTGAAATGTCCATTTCTCAACAACTACACATTATAGGACAATGATGTTTCATCAAAATAATTGCCTTGATGATTACTACCCAAATCATTGACAATTAGGTGCCTTTGACCTACATTTTACACTTCAGTAACTTTGGTTAAGTTTTGCGTTAAAGTCCATTTCTAACAACTACACATTATAGGACAATGATGTTTCATCAAAATAATTGCCTTGATGAGTACTACTAGTCCATGGGCTGGAATAACCCCCCCGTGCACCCCCTCCACTTCCGAACCCCACCTATTTTTTTAAGTCCGCATACATCCCCTCTTCAAAATAAAACATGTTAACACGAGCATAACCTGCACGCACTTGAGGAATTTGGCCCATTTTTAGACCCACCTACAGAAATTTTGGAAAATTTCGATTTTCGTTAAAGTTTTTCTTTCAGTTGCTTCAAAATGTTGACAAAATGCTTTCAAGTTATAAAAACGAGGTATCAAATGATTGCTTATTGTATGAGCTTTACAAAGAACCCAAGTTTTTACAATTTTCATGCCCAATACATTCTATAGCGCAATTAAACGTACCCCTACCCCAATGAAATATTGACGAAAAAACTGATATTTTCATTGAAATTGCGTAAGTGTGATGGTTTAGAGAACCCGAAGTGCATCTCAATTCCCGATTCTGAAAATTGTTTTTGGCTTTTCAATCTAATTTCTTTATCATAAAATAGGTTAAGACAATGTTAACATATTTTAGATGACCAAAATT
>MJUU01041101.1:16030-42548 GCA_002080025.1 Modiolus philippinarum
AATAAATAATTAAGGTTTGATTACGTTAGCATGGAAAACTACTAAACATTGCTTAGAACCTGTAAGAAATAGACATAAGTTGGAAAGACTCCCNNNCCCCCCCCCCCCCGCCCATTTCAATAAATTATATATCCATTAAGTAAGTAAGTGGTATTTTTAAAGTCATAACTTATACAAATTAAAAAGCAAACATCAACTCATAAGAGCTCTTAAACGTCAAATATTATAAAAAGAAATAACAACATAATCCTGATAAATAAACACAAAATGTGCAAACACGAAGATTGCCTCAGATACACATTCAACACACATGATTCTGAAAGAAATAATAAGAATATATATTAAATATCTCAAATTTACACTGCAGATTCAAACTGACAATTACTTATTATTTTTTTCATGATCCATTCAAGTAATGTTTTATGCAAACATTAGTTAAACAACAATTACATGTATTCAATTCTGCGTGGAGGTCATACTTGCATGTATATTTCATAGAATATACATTCATGTAACGATCACAGGTAAGTGAATTTTAACGATGAAATATTGTGTTGTCGTAATTTTCAATATATATTGACAAGACTTTATTCCATAAACTAATTTTACAACGACAAAGAGAAAATACAGAATAATATATACACAAGCTATTACAAAATTCGTTACAAATGGATAAGGAAAAGAAAAGAAATTATGTTACAATTCCAAAATTATCTAGGATCATTATAACATAGTTTTTCAGAATAGATAATTTGATATAAAAAGATTGAATTAAATAAGTTATTGAAATTTATCTATCTATATCTGATTGGTTGCAACATAAATCAGATAATACAGTTACATAAATCAGATAATACAGTTTCCCACAGATATTACGTCTGATTGGTTGATATTACAAAACAGATGATACATTTACTAGTACGCCAAAGCCACAAAAATGAAGATAAAACTGTATTAACAGAAAATGCTACGTTATCTTAAGATAAAACATCATTACCACATAGATTTCATTGAGACCTATGTATAAAATATTTAAAAGTAAAAGTAATGAGGAAACCTGATAATATATGTCTGATAATGTGCGCCAAAACCACAAAAATTAAGATAAAATAGCATTACCAGAGATAATTCTATTTTATCTCATTTTTGTGGCTTTGGTGTGCCATAGATTACTTATTTAACAAGAACTATGCATGCTAAATAACAAGCTGGTTCCGCGTGCAAGGCATATTAAAAAAATGAAAAAATAGTATTTTCAAAGTGAAAATTCGGTGTTTTATGATACAAATGTATTCTGTTATGTAATCTGACTCGTTTATCAAAGTTTTATTGATTCATATATGCAAATTATATCTTTCTATACACTTAAATTCTCAGTAAATGTGATGTTGCTAGGATTTTACACTTTGTAAGAGCTTTTTTCTAACCTGGCGATTTGCCAAATAAACTTAACACGTTCTAGTTTAGTAAGTAGATGCTATTTAGTTTGTTACATTTTCCCGATGTCAACTTTGTTTTTATTTATTTAAAATAACATTAATGAGTTGTGGCTTATAATAAATTGCTTTTAAAAATCATATGTGCATATATGTGTGACAGCGGAAAAATTAGTGAATTTTGTTTTTCATAATTTCGGACATTTGGATTTATAATTTCACATTTTTAAACGTTTTATAATTTGTGTTTCTATATTTTGACAATTGAGTTTTCTAATAAATTGTTGTATTGTATTCTCTTTATTCAATTACCCGAATCTGTCACATCCCGAAATTGTGTTAGAAATTTTTCTATGGATTATTTTGTTTTCTATAAGTGTTAAAATCAATTTGTTAGTTTCTTTGACAATTTCTTATCCAATAATCCGTTTACAGTTTTCAATCTAAAAAGACATTTTTTATCAGTTTCGTCTTGTACATTTACATGTATAGTGACATTAATCCGTTTTCAATTATCTGTTATTGTTAATCTGAAAGTGCTAAATATTTGTTTGTAAATTTCAATTCAATTGTTATCTAATTCTGCAATTTGTTTGACTGAAGTTTTATACTTCAGTTGGAGTCAGCATTTCAAACTGACAACACCCAACTAAGTTTGTGAATAAAAATTCCACACTGAAATTCAGCGTTTGTACTCGCTCTACCAGCTTATGAGTTAGTTCCGCCATTGGATTACCTAATCTAGGAGTATATCAGGCACGGTGACAAGTCGTCTGTCATCGCCTGTCGTTTTGGCATCATCGCCAGTGTCAGCAACACAACGTGTTGCTTATCTTCAGTCTCATCGTGACAATTCTCGTAGCAGAATCCCTGCTACATTTTGGTGGAGTAAACCCTGAGGCGCGTTGACTTTTTAGCTCAACGCGAGGTTCTGTGTACCTCTACAAGGAAGCCAAGTTTATTCGGCAGCAGTTCAAGTTAGTGCAAATAGGCATTTATTCGTTATGGAATTTAATCTGAGACCACAATGGAGTATGTTCAAATACCATACGTATTCAACGTTTTGTGGCAAATGTGGACTTAATCACCATAAATTCAGCTCTTGTGTGGCAACATATAGACAGTGTTTTCAATGTGGAAAATGTGGACACCTTGCCAGACAATGTTGGTCGTTCCCGAGACAAACAGAACTCAGAAAATCAAAAACAAAATCGGAAAAGAAAAAGGCACGTGACACTATTCGCATGCAGACATACCTCCAATCAAGGAATATGTTAAGAGAAATGCCTTTCTTTGGACTTCGCAAAAATGCACTCATAAGTTGTTTGGATATCTCAGCTGAATTTAAAGCTGAATTGAAAAGTGCAAAACAGCAATTACAGCAAACAAAAATTCAACACAAAATTGAGATTGCGCAGCTCAATGAGGAAATCAAGAGCTTAAAACAAAGCAAGTGTACAATAATAGAAGTGACTGAGCCGGAAATACCAAAAGAAATATCCAACCAGCTCAAAGATTATGAGGATCAAATTCGGAAATTTCAAGAGGAGAAAGAACAAACAGATTCGTTTATCAAACTCATCACAGAAAAACATATAGAAGTTGCCAAGTCTGAATATGAACTGTCACTGAAAGTTAAGGAAATTTCTGAAGAAAACATCAAAAATGAAGGGACGATTAAGGATCTTTTAAGTCAACTACACCTCACAAATTCAGAATTAAATAATTTGCGGACTTTTCATCGAAGAAATGCTTATTCTCAAATTTGCAGAAACAGTCGACACAATAGAGCAAGTTTTCGTTAATATATGTATCAAATGATCTTGTGTTTTTCATTTACCTGCGAAACGCGGGGTCGCGTTTCATTCGGCGTCGGAGGAATATGTGACAGCGGAAAAATTAGTGAATTTTGTTTTTCATAATTTCGGACATTTGGATTTATAATTTCACATTTTTAATCGTTTTATAATTTGTGTTTCTATATTTTGACATTCGAGTTTTCTAATTAATTGTTGTATTGTATTTTCTTTATTCAATTACCTGAATCTGTCACAGCCCGAAATTGTGTTAGACATTTTTCTATGGATTATGTTGTTTTCTATAAGTGTTAAAATCAATTTGCTAGTTTCTTTGACAATTTCTTATCCAATAATCCGTTTACAGTTTTCAATCTAAAAAGACATTTTTATCAGTTTCGTCTTGTACATTTACATGTATAGTGACATTAATCCGTTTTCAATTATCTGTTATTGTTAATCTTAAAGTGCTTAATATTTGTAATCTTAAAGTGCTTAATATTTGTTTGTAAATTTCAATTCAATTGTTATCTAATTCGGCAATTTGTTTGACTGAAGTTTTATACTTCAGTTGGAGTCTGCATTTCAAACTGACAACACCCAACTAAGTTTGTGAATAAAAATTCCACACTGAAATTCAGCGTTTGTACTCGCTCTACCAGCTTATGAGTTATTTCCGCCATTGGATTACCTAGTCCAGGAGTATATCAGGCACGGTGACAAGTCGTCTGTCATCGCCTGTCGTTTGGCATCATCGCCAGTGTGCAACACAACGTGTTGCTCATCTTCAGTCACATCATGACAATTCTCGTAGCAGAATCCCTGCTACATATGTTAAAAAATATTTTGAAGAAATTTAATTAAGTGTTTTCCAATTTCTTTGTATTTTTGACCTTGTTTGTTTCCTAATGTTACCTCTATGTTATATCTTTGATTTTGTTACTACTCTTTAGCAGAATTTGTGTATAATAAGAAAAGGTTTTCCCTATCGATATGTTACAGGAACACATATATCCTTTCTAAACAGCTGTCACTTGGACAGGGGTATAAATGTTCAATAAAAGAATCTAACAATCGTCAGCTAGTTAAAATATAACACATACATGAATCTTTAGTTTTATATGCCTTTGTTTACTGCTTAGTTGTTTTTGTTAAGCTTCAAAGTAGGTAGGGTAAGCTCTCAACATGAAAATATGACGATCTTTTATACCCGACAATATGTTGGAATCGATTGCACCAAAATGCAAAACTTGTTCTGTGATACGTATGTATTTGTGTTATATGTAGACAAAGGATTCTATAATTGTTCACGGTTGATTCTTTTCTTGTAATAATACTGAAATGGGTGGCTTCTTCTTTGAAAACAGACAAAAACAGTTCAAATTATTTAAATTCCTTCCTAAAGATCGTGCAGCTTGTATGTGTGCAGGGGACATACACTCATGATCAAGGCATGCTCAAAACTGAGATTTGAAATATTTTGAAGGTTTTGTTTGCATAATTGGTATAATTTATAATAACACATCTTAATATTTAGTGCATATATTCTCAATTACACCAAATAAAAGCTCATAATATTCTTTTTGCAATAGTAAATGCCTCAGTGTTTGCATTTTTGGCCAAAATTCGAAATTGAAAAGGAAAATCTTGATAGTAAAACAAATACTACCACATCAAGAGTCTAAGTCGACAAAATCATTTTGTTTAGGCCCATGCACTGACGTGATATTTTGTTTCAAATTTATATTAATGTATATGAAAATATATATTAGTATATGAAAATATGTCGGACAAGCACAAATTCATTCTAATATCAACAAAATATCAGAATATAGGATGGCAAAGTACTCCATTTACCTAGAAAAATGAAGTTTTAAGTGTAGATTTTTCTCATAAAGAGTTATCTGGTTTTTTTTAACTGTGTTATTCCCTTCAAAAAAAAGAAATTGGTTAATAAAAGAATTATATCATGGATAAAATAGCACCATTTGCACATTATTATTCATTATTGTGTTGGCACCGTCCCAATGCTTATTTTTTCATACCCTATTTATTCTTTAAAAAAGAGTCCTAGTAAAATCACGTGATCACGTGACTTGCACATGCGCGATATGATATTTTATTGAACAGTCTTTATCTTCACATATTGTAGGTTGCATTGGATCATATAATATTAAAATTTCGGGTGGGCCGGAAAACGGTCTTATTGCATGGAACCCATCCCATATCCATTTGACATAACCGGATTTGACTCAACCCCGGATTGACTCACTGATAGTGTGACGGGTGCCGCTAGCGGAGCAGGACATGCTTACCCTTCCGGAGCACCTGATGTCACTCCCGGTTTTCATGGGAGTTCACACTATGGGTGCCTTAGTTCTTAATGTTATCTTTTTATTTCCGTGCATTGTAGCTGTCCCACGTCCTTGTTTTGTCTTTGTTTTTATCTGTTACCGTTTCTGCCATGTCTTTGGACTTCGATTTTTGTAGTCATCGCTTCCCTTGTTCCTTCGGTATTCTACTGCCGTTGTTTCGTTATGCTGTACACGTGTTTCAAGGATTAAATTCTCATCAGCAGCATTAAATTCAATCAATATGGAAAGTCATAATCCAAAAGAAGTAAAAAAATACTCAAAATTACTATAATTAGAATTTTGAAAATTTTTTATCGTATAAAATTGTAATGTTATAATGCCTCCATAATTATAGGGCCAGTGATTTGACATTACTTACTTTCTTATTTACTCAACCTTGCATTGGAAAGTGTTCATTAACTATTTATCTAAATATAAATTCTAACAATTTCTTATAGATTGTGATGCAGGAAAATTCTATTTTGAACCTAGTTTTTGGATATTGACACCCCTTCAAGAGGGTTACATATATTTGATATAATCAAAAACGAAGATTATTAAGATATTTAAAGTAAAACCTAGCTTATTTTCTCTTTGATTTATCTTTTATTTTTTTGTCCTCTTTGTATTCTTTCGATCTTTTTTCAATAATTTTTTCTTAAATTCTTTGACTGCAATGCTTCTTTAGTAACCAATATATAGCCATAATACTATTACATGTGTGTAGTGTCATTCTTCTTCCTTCTTCTGGTGTTCTTGCTCTTGCCTTGTCTCTGGTTTTTGATTATGTAATCTTGTGCTTTGTTCCTTCAGTATTCTGCCGTTGTGTTGCTTTTATACCTACCGACCACTGCTAGTATATCCCACTTTATCTTAATTGCATTAACAAGTGCGACACAAATTTAAACACAATCTCAAAAACGAACCTTCTGTTTTGACTGAGAACATCCTGAATTTCATTTGAACAACATTTTGAAACCAGAAGATGATTATTTTTAGAATGTAAGATTATATGGCTACTCAGAATTGATGTTTGATTTAAATACCAAATTGGAATACGAATTCCAAATTCGAAACAAGGGCGTATATTATATAGATATAAGTCAAAGTTCGAAATAATGAAAATATTAGTATAAATTCAAATGCATTGGACCAAAAAGGTATATTATATAGATATAAGTCAAAGTTCGAAATAATGAAAATATTAGTATAAATTCAAATGCATTGGACCAAAAAGAATTGTTAAACTGAAATTATTTCAGAAAATTTATCATAATTGCAATTAAATATATTTTTGAAGTCAAATGGGTCACATTATTGTTTTGCTCATTCATACGAACTCTACGTCGCCATGGAGAATTTCCAAAATAAGTTGTCTTTGAAAGTTTCAGAAAAAATTTTTAAAAATGGAAAACTATGTTGGATACTGAAAATTGCTAATTATTATGGGCCCAAGATTGAAAAAAATGGTCGAAGACATTTAAAGGAAAGAGGGAGACACAGTTTTGGGATATGCCAGAAATTTGCATGGTCAAAACTTTTGAAATGGAAAAAATATGAAAAAATAAGAAAATAGGGAAGCACAACAAATGCAGAGCAGGAAAAACGAAAAGCAGTGTTGGAATTGGGAAGATGTGGAAAATGTAGGCAATGGGAAAAGGCCAAAAATGTAGTCGGAATCGAAATGTTACTGACTATATACACCAATTCTCTACAAAATTTAATCCCTTTATTAAAAAAAAAAAAAAAATAGGGAGCAGTGGCATGCCGAATGTGTCAAAATCGACATCTTATACTAAGATGAATAAGAACATTGTGCATTAATAGCACAAATGCAACAAAAAATAAAAGCCTANTTCAGAAAAAAATTTTAAAAATGGAAAACTATGTTGGATACTGAAAATTGCTAATTATTATGGGCCCAACATTGAAAAAATGGTCGAAGACATTTAAAGGAAAGAGGGAGACGCAGTTTTGGGATATGCCAGAAATTTGCATGGTCAAAACTTTTGAAATAGAAAAAATATGAAAAAATAAGAAAATAGGGAAGCACAACAAATGCGGAGTAGGAAAAACGAAAAGCAGTGTTGGAATTGGGAAGATGTGGAAAATGTAGGCAATGGGAAAAGGCCAAAAATGTTACTGACTATATATACCAATTCTCTACAAAATTTAATCCCTTTACTAAAAAAAAATAGGGAGCAGTGGCATGCCGAATGTGTCAAAATCGACATCTTATACTAAGATGAATAAGAACATTGTGCATTAATAGCACAAATGCAACAAAAAATAAAAGCCTAAATCATTAACTATAGAAAACTGCGACGCAGGAAAATGAGATGAACGGACGGAAGGTATGTCTTACAATGTATATGGGAAAATAAAGTAACATATCAAGATGCAGTTATAAGATACATTTATACGCATTATATATTTTGTAAAATTTTATTACTTCTCTTTCAACTACTTATACTTACACGTTACAGCACAGCATGTGACCTGGATATTATTCAATATGTTCATATTCTTTGTTAGTTTGTAAGAGAGCGAAGCAATAAAGCTGAAATGGAATTTTCCTACATAACTTAATTATTTGAAAATAAAATAACTAGCACTCTATCATAATTACAATAATAACAAACAGGTACTTGTACTCAAGTATGCAGAAGAATATGTAAGCCATTGATATGAAGAAAATGTCATAGCTGTTTTGATTGAAAAAAGTGCTTTGAAAAAAATAAATATCGAAGTGACTAAATTAAGTTTCTACATATGGCCATTTTGAAAGCTTATGTCTCTTCAGTGCAGATAACATCAAAACAATAGGAAGACCAAAATCCGAAAGATGTAATACAAGACCTGAAAGAGATAAAAATATTGCCAATAATTCTAAGTTGAAAGCCAAAATCAGCAAAATACAGAACTATACGCTAGGGAGATACGCTTTAGTTTTTGTCAAAATTCCTAAATTTTAGATATTGCAAGCTTTCAGATAAAATCGGCCAAAGTACATGCAGGACCACTGGACGGGTGAACAACCTTTGGGACCTGCAGTCCACTAAATACTGAAGTGACTGTCAATTCAATTTAGCTTCTGCATATGGCCATTTTGACAGCTTGTGAGGTATTTTTCAGAAGATTTTGGTGTGAAAATATAAATAAATCAAAGTCCATAAACACACAAAAAAGCAGAATATACAAGAATAAAGACACGATATATTCGCAAAACCAAACATGTCATTCAAAACTAAAGCAATCGTATTTCTTACTCTCATATAAAAACCGAGAATAACTTTAGGTTTTCCGGAAGGGCAAACTTTATATTACTTTATTCAAGCAGTAAAAAATTATTTATTTATATATGTTTTGCCAAGCGAATGCTGTAGTATTTTCCGTCATAACCGAAAAAGGTTGAACGTGTGACGGGCGCTAATAATGGGCCAGGACACTTGACTATCGGTTCGAAACGCGTTTTGTGCTCGTCAAATGTAATTGTTTTCCCATGTTCTCACAGAATTTTTTGGTATTTACCAATCGTTTGTTCCATCTGTATTATATTTTCGTTGTTACTTTAGAGCATTAGTATGGGTGTGGGTTTTAATTTTTTATTGACAGTCAAAGGCCCAGTCTCCGAAATAGATTTGATTTAAACATACATGTATTTCTTTGCTAAAGAATAAGCAATGGGGTTGGACAAAAGTTTTATCAACATTATAAAAGTCCTCTCCCAATACAAGAATATGTTTAAGTATACAAATATAAATTACGGCATTACAACAATAAATTATATAATAGATATAAAACAAGCATGAAAGATATATGAATAGAAAAAAATAAGAGACTGAGAGAAAAAATATAACATATTGACTGGAGTGAGTTTAAATACATTATATCAGTATTGATCAAAACGTTTTGTACGATTAATAAAGTTTTGTACACAAGAAAATATGTAAATCTTTTGGTCATTCGAAAGGTTTTCATCACCAGCCAATAGAAATTCAATACTGATAGTAAAATTATTTAGAGCGGCAAAGAGATTGTCTCTGCACTCGGTGAGCAATTTACATTATATAAAGAAATGAATGCAATCTTCAAAAGGATGCCTGCAATCACACGATGGGTTGTTAACTATGTTTTTACGATAAAGATCCGCCTTCAAAGAACTGCACATGTGTCTTCATCTGGTATGAAGGATATTTGATTTTCTATCAGGTGGTTTTGATAATTTTGGTTTTACTATTCTTTTAAAGATATTAAGATTTCTAGAATTTCGTATTTCAGAAGTTAATTGATTCCAGTCTTTTGCTGTAGAATAAAAGAATGATTTCTCTGAATTTGAAAGTCTTAATTGAGGAACAACATGGTGATTGCTTTGGCGTAGGTTATAATTCGACGCGTTGTTCAACATCGGAGTCATCAAATCCGTCAAATAATTAGGCGCAAGATTATTTTTTATTGTGTAAAACATGTTTATGGGTTTCATCTGTCTATTAATTTCTAATGTCTCCCACCCCGTTTCATAGTATATAGACTCCCGACTGGCATATATTGGTAGACCGGTTACAATTCGCCCAGCTTCTAGTTGGAGCTTTTCTTAACTATCAACATCTTGTTGGCTACACCCATCCCAAACTTCTGAAGCATATTCCATAATGGGACGAATAAAGAATAAATAAATTCGATCCAAATAATTTCTTTTTAGAATATATTTAAGTTTCCTAAAAACTGCCATTTTTTTACCCACAGATTGAATAATATTTAATATGTGCGAGTGGAATTTCTTATTACTATCAAACGTAATACCCAAATGTTTATGCGATGATACAAATTCTACCGTTTGATTTTTGAAATAATATATTAATGTCTTGTGGTATATCTCGATTCGTGATTAAAAGCGCCTTTGTTTTCTGAGGGTTGAAATTTATTAGCCATGACTGAGGCCATTCCGAATTTTTCTCAAGATCAATATTCATTATATCTTCGATTGTATGAGGGTGTTGGGAAGCATATGACAATGAAGTATTATTCACAAAGAGTCTAGCGAAACTTAACAAATCATCAGTAATATCATTAAAATATATCAGAAAAAGAAGAGGGCCAAGAACAGACCCTTGAGGTACACCTGCGTTCGTTTCTTTTAGAGACAATTTTGAATTGCAAACAAACACACTTTGATTTCTACCAGACAGATAACTTTCAAACCATTAATAAAAATCACCAGTAATACCATATGCTTTTAGTTTAGTTAAAAGGCCAGTGTGCCAAACACGATCAAACGCTTTTGAGACGTCACAAGAGATCAGACACGACATTTTCTTTTCTTCCAGTGACATAATAATTCTATGATATATTTCTATTAGCTGATAAACAGTAGAATGACCAGGAATAAAACCAGATTGAAACTTGTATAATAACTCATGTGACATTAAGAAATTAAACAAATGCTTGAATACAATCATTTCGAATACCTTGCCAACTGTTGATAACAATGATATGGGTCTGTAATTTGTGACGAGCGTTTTTCCCCTTTTTAAACAACGGCATTACAGAAGTAATTTTCCATATCTTTGGAAATTCTGAATGAGTCAAGGACAGGTTGAAAGTAAAGTTAACGGACCAGCAAGATAATCTTTACTCTTCTTCAACAGTTGATGACTAATTGTGTCGGGACCAGAGGCCTTACCAAATTTAAGAATTTCAAGAATGTCTTTGACTTAATTAGTTGTAATTTGAAAGACATCCATAGAAAATCTAGTTCGCATGTGTGGAACTGGGACATTTTCATCTTCAAGTGTCGATACCGAACTAAACAACGGCAGTAGAATACCGAAGGAACAAAGGGGTGAAATTCACAAAAATCGAAGTCGAAAGACAGGGCAAAAACGAGAACACAGAGAACAATGACGTTAGACACAAAAACAATGACGCCAGACAGACACAAAGCACAGAACCACAAACCACAACATTCAGAACAAAGGCACTCACAGTGTGAACTCCAGTGAAACTGAGAGTGACATCAGGTGCTCCGGAAGGGTAAGCATGTCCTGCTCTGTTAACAGCACCCGTCACACTGTGAGTGATTCAATCCGGGAAAATGTCAAAGTCGGTAGTCAAATCCGGGAAGACGTGAATCTAGCTGAAAATGTCCACTTTCATTTGGGATACTGACACGTCATATCTTTCAATGATGCTATGGTGACGGCCATAGAATTTCTTGAGGGATGAAATTAACAAAGGTTGAACAAATTCCTGACTAAGCAGGGACAGTGTTTTTTGCTCTGTTCAAAAAATCACTGTACAAACTACAAGCTCGACAGTAACGAATCAACTGTGAAATGTACACTCCATAGGCTGGAGAGGTAGGTATATTGCTGCTAAGAAAGGGAAAGTTCACAATGGGGAAATTAAAATCATCACGCTAAAATAATCATTGAGCAAACAAGCTTTATCATAATTCGCCGAAACCAATTCCCCATTTTCGTTCTTAAGCTGACTAATAATAGTGGAATCTCCAGAACATTTGGTCAGTTTTTTATAAGTGACCAGTATGATTTAGAATTGGTATTTGAAAGATCATCTAACAAATTGTTAGCATTTAAATAAAATTGTTCTTTGAGATATTTTTTCATATTGTTAACATGACTTCTTTGTTTCTTGTACTTATTTAAATCTGATTCTTTATTTGACCCTAATGCCAATTTACGAAATCTTTCCCGTTTTCTTATTTCACGTCTCATGTCTGAATTAAACCATATCTTATCATTGGGACAAATTGTTACTTCTTTTTTACGAGCACATTCTTGAACAATTTTCAAATATTTTAGTGATTTTTTTTTTGCATTAATATCCATATTATTATATACATTAATAATTGTGGACCAGTTAAAGGTGTCTATAAGGTCATTACATTTGTCAAAATTGGCATGGCGATAATCCCATATTAATCTTTTGAAAGCCTTTGGAAATAGATGCGCATAGCTTTTCTTACGTCATATTATCACCCCTGCCACACCTTTTCATCCATAGATATTTACTACTCCATTTTCACAGTGATGTCGTATACATCCTGACGTATTTCACACTTTGACATCATATAAATCAGCCAACTTTTGAGGAACCTCTCCTTCCGGCGTGTCATAGGTGCTAGCTGACGTATGAAGCGTTATGAGCCTCTGTTTTGGAGAAGCCAAAGCCGCTAGTGGTTCCCTCATATAATTGTGTGTGCTTACTCATTAATAAGAGCTATATAGTAACCTCGTATTAAAATTCAGTTTTATGTTGCTTTATTTCGAGCCTTTACATTATCTACACCGCATTCCCATTCATTTGTAAACTGTCCTAAATTCAGTTCAAATCCGGAAGATGACAACTATAACATGTGAAAACAAAATATTATTCTAATACATGTAGTATGACTAAGCAACGCATTTTTAAATATGTAGGATTTATTATATGAAAATTGTGTCTGCACATGCAATTATAAAGTTTGATTTTTATTTTCGGTTGTTTAATGTATCAGCAAAAACATGGATAACAAGAAGACTGTAACATCTACCTTTTCTCGGTGTTTACAAATTTCGTATGGATTTTGTTGTTGTCTTCTGGGAACCTCCATTCCATTCATATCAGGGATAATTCACGTGGAACTTCAAGTTGAATTCTTCAGGTCAGACGTTGAAACTGCGTGGGCAGGGTCAATTTTTAATTGCATGTTCGTGTTAGCAGGTATGAAAATTTCATAGCATTTTGATACATTTCATGTCATGAAGAAGTCACAGCTTCCAGTCAATTTTGGGGATAACTTCCACTGAAAAGTGATTGAGCCATTTAAGACGCCTTTTCCTCTTCAATAGTACAAGGACCTACAAACAGGAACTAGAAAAATAAAAAAGTACGGGATCTTTTGTACAAGTTGAACAAGAGTCACTATCCCGATGACAAAATTATAGTATAACTAATTGAACGTGACAAGCATCAATTTTAACTTCACGAGTGTAAGACAATGCAGTAGGATTAAATGAGTTCCACCAAGAGTTCACAAGAAGATTTATAGTATAACTAATATCAGTTATAACTCGTTTGTTCCAAACCCAGTTTAATCCATTGCGTTGTTCGACACGAGTGACATTATTATTGATATTCATCACGGTTGATTAGTTATACTTTTTATTATATAAATTTTCAAATCTTTGAACAGATTTTGGATGCAATTTTATGGGAATTATCTTTTTAAAATCAATGCGCCATGTGTTTACATTGACGATTATTTTGTGACGTCATTTCCTAGAGTAAAATAAATTGTTTTGAGTGAAAATATGAGATTTATTTGATTGAGAAAACTCGATAAATCACCGCTATCTATATAATAATCAAGTTTGTTTTTTTACATTTTAAATTATTTCAATTTGACAAGGGTCGCATTCAAGAGTGTGTGCAACTCAGAATATGAAAGTCAAACTGAGTCTGTAGACACTTGAAGCTTGAAAGGGATATTTTGTTATTTTTTTTTCATTCTCATGGCCGTGAGGTATTATTTCGTTTTCCAGCTGCATCCCAGTTCTAATATTTACCAGAAAGGGGAGAAAGGGGATTCCGTTTCTCGCACCATACAAAGTCGAGGCCACGAGTACACAAAAATGTATCTCGTTATCATGACGTCGAGATAATAGGTTATAGCCATGAGATAAAAAAAGTCATGCAGTGGCTAACGGATAGGTTATAGAGATAATATAAACAAGAGCAGGATACGGATTTATATAAGTCTAATCATTTGCTATAATTAAGTATTAGATATCAGTTAAAAATTGCACTCTTTATCATGAATCAATCATCACGTCTTTCTCAGTGTTTGCAAATATGGTTCGGATTTTGTTGTAGTTTATTAGGAACATCAGTACTATATATTACGGGAATAATTCATATTGAACTTCTAATTGAGTTTGGGGAGTCAGATGTAAATACTGCTTGGGCAGGATCAATTTTGAAATGTATGTTCGTGTTCGGTGCTGACCCGAAAACCGATTTTATTGAACCTTGCAATATCTAAATTTTACAAAATTTTGTTTAAAACTAAGGAGTATCTCCCTCATGTATAGCTCCGTCCTTAGCTGAATTTTGGCTTTTCTATTTAGATCATTTTGATTATTTGTTCTCTATTAGCTGTTACAAATTTTTTGGTTAATGGACTTCCAAATGTTTTGGTTTGATGTACACTGATGAGACATAAGTTGTCGAAATGCGCATATGCAGAAAATAAATTTAACAGAAACTTCGGTATATTAGATAAATGAACTGTTTCTTTCGAAATTAATGCTGAAATTTGAGTTCTAAGCACAATTAATAAAAAAGGCAATATTTTTCTTTTCGATATGATGATAGTGACTGCAAAAAAGTTCAAAACACATATGATTATTTGTAGGGGTTCACATTTGCTAGTGCTTTAGTTTTGTGGCGTTTGTTCAGAATCGTAGCATAACATAGGAATCTTTTGCTAAGTCTGTTTTACTGATGATGGTTGGTTTACAATCTACATTGTACTACTACTAAAACGGTACGTTTTAAATCACTAGGACCAAATATGCATTATTTTCGTTAATGTAATAAGAGAAAAAGAATATCTATTTCATAGTTAACTATAAATAATGTGTGAATAACAATGCAAAATTTATTTAATTGCTTCGCATTTTTTTTTCACTTGCAGGGCCAGTCGGAAGCATTGTTACAAATACATTCAGCTGCAGAGTGTGTATTATAACTGGATCTATATTAGGCTTGCTTGGATTTGGCCTGTCCAGCTTAGCGGACGACATTTATATACTTTATCTTACATATGGATTTATGGCAGGTAAAGTGTGGTTGTGAGGAATTTTAAAAATCGAAAACGCAAATTTAGTAATTTTGTGGTGCTTAACTAATATTCGCACTCCTGGGAAACTCGATATTCTCAACAAAACTTGAAATCGGCATCCGGAAATCTGTGATTTACACTTAATAATACGGGACTTCTGAGTCGTATTCAAACTTGAATACATTTTTGTATATTATACGTAAAAAAAAACAATATAATGAAAACTATTGAGCTAAGGGTGGTTTATATTCAGTCTGTGGCAGCGCTTATTAATTGTTTTTCGTCAATCAAAATTTAGTTCAGGACTTGTCATATAGTAACAATTATAATTGTATACTTCACTTTTATAAATATTTTGTTTTTTATTTGGTCTATAATTATTTCAGTAGATCTAGAACCCAGTCACTGATTTGAGGAGATCGTTTCCGCCTTCAATTACACGAGAGTTCCTATCTCGAAACTACCGTATTGCAGTTCGAGAAATCAAAGAATGTCACTCCATATTAATTTATAAAATAAGTTTTAATAAATTGAAACCCCTTTTCTTTTTCGAATAACAATTGTTAACTAGAATTGCAATTGCAAGCTATAGCACCCCAGACAACAGATTCGATGATTCCATCTTATTCGGAGCCTCAAAATCTACCTAGAAATTAATTTTCGTTGAAATCCGACAATGTTGAAATTTTGACGTATTTTGGCGGCCATCTTGGAAACGGTAGCCATTTTGAATTCTTTTTTTTTTTGGTAAAAAAATATTCTCCTCATAATGACCTAACTTCATGCCAAGTTTCATTTGATTACATCAAGCCACTCAAAAATAATCCTTCGGACAAAATTATGTGGAAGAATAATAATCAGAAGAAACGTAGAATAACAACATGTCACCCTGACTACGTCTGGGGTGACATAATTAGTTTATGTCCGGCTTTTAGAATCGCCCCGGAGCAATAAACACGATTTTTGTCTTTAAACGCAGACTTTTATATGGTTTTAGTTATATTTTAGATCTTTGACCAGTTTTACAGTGACATTCCCCGATTCTTTTTTGAAAAATAGGGTCTATCACTTTGTATTGATTAACTTCTTGATAGTAAAATTCAGTTGAGACCAACGAGTTTCCCAGGCGTGATTCCACTGCCCTAGTCTTCCTCCAATAGTCCAATTCTCCAACAATGTGCTAGTCCGACTGTCGATCGGCGAGTCTAAGAAGATTAAGAATTGCAAACGCAAACACCACAAGTACGGAAAATGTTTTAGCAAAACATAATTGCAAAATCATTAAATTGGACGTAACATGCAATGGATAACAAATAAAACGAAAATTGTTAAAAAAGGTTAATGACAGTGTTTTGAGATATCAATACTGAAATTACTGTAGATTTAGTTTCTGTAGAATGTCATTTCAGCAGCTTCTCATTCACTCCACTGCAGATCAAAATAATCCTGAAAACTGATTTTCCAGAATGTTTTATAATTATTTAAGGTTGTAAGGTAGAATCTTAGAAAAATTATATGAAGCGAGAAATTGTCCAGTGTAGTTCCATCCTATTGATATTTTGTTATATTTTCATAAATAACCATTAAATTACTCGTATGAAGTTGTCCAGTGAGTAATATTTCAGCACTTATCATTAAACAAGAAAATGGACAGGTATGTGTACAAGTAAACACAACGAAAACAGCCGCCCATTTTTTTAAAAACATTATGATAATAACATTGTGTTTAGCAATGACTAAGCCAAAATAGTGGTCAGGGTTGAGGCCATAGTGCACGACCCGAAGGGGAGTGCACTATGTGTATTCAACCCTGACCACTATTTTGGCATAGTCATTGCTAAACACAATGTTATTATCATTATTATGCTGACTGTGTCATTTATTTTCATCATTTTCAATTTCCAAGTTAATAAATAGCTGTTCTTTTCATTCAGTTACTGTCAGTTTAAAATTTCTGTATTTCAAATACATGTTGTCATGGAAATTTGAAAAATAACTTTTTATGGCGAAACTCAAAAATTCATTTATTTCATGATATAAAATGAAGAGATAAGTAAAATGAATGGTCACAAGTGGGGTAAAAACTTTATTTTATAAGAAATATTACCAAATTAAGGTTGATTTCTGTGACAGTAGATCCCTACAGGTAAAATTTTCATCACTATTTGATTGACAGTACTGTAGCCCCGCCTTCAAAGTCACGTGACAGGCATAGTGCATGGCTGTACGTATACTATACCAAAATAGTACATCAGACACTATTAATGCAGTTTCTTACAGGAAGCATAATAATGAGGGATAATTAGCCTTAAAATAACGTAAAGTCAATTTTGTTGATGTTGCTGCATTCAAAATATCATTATCTTCTTTATATTTTTCCAAAGAGAGAAAAATTATTGGAAAACGTATTTTTCGTTAAACACTGTACAATTTTATGCCAGCTTTATTTCCCTTTTTACATCAGGGACCGACCATTTAACTTGAAGGGTTGGGGCTATGGTTTTTTTTTTCGAAAAAAAAATAATTTGAAGTTGATTTTATGTGAAAAAAATATTTTGGCTGCAAAAATGACAAAAAAAAATCTGAAAGAGTCTATCTGCCCCTAAAGATAAAAAAAACATTTAAAATTTTTTTTTTAATAAAAATAAGAAAAACATACCCCCTTCAATTTAAATGATCGGTCCCTTAAGGAGGTTCACTCCTGATCTTGTTTATTTGAAGGATGTCATGAAACATATTTTAATTGATTATGAATTGTAGACTTTAAAAAATTGTTAAATAAAGGAGACATTCATGACATAAAAAGTGTGAGTCCATGTGCAAAATTCTTAAAGCCATTAAATACTGTGGAAGTACTTTTATTCGTGGACACCAATTTTCGTGGTTTTCATAAATAGCGCTATTTCGTGGGTTCTTAAATTCGTGGTTTGCAGTTCTGTGTATTACAACTCTAGGGAAAAATGCATTTCGTTGGGAACTTAATTTCGTGGTTTAAGTGAACCACGAAATCCACGAAAAGTAGAACCCCACGAACAATTGTACATTCACAGTAACAAAATACCGAAATTATTGTTAATTTTGATTCTGCATATGCGCATTTCGACAACTTATGTCTCTTCAGTGCAGATAAAATCAAAACAGTTGGAAGTCCATAAACCGAAATACATGTAAAAACTGATAGAGAACAAATAACCAATAAGATCTAAATATGAAAGCCAAAATCAGCTAAGGACAGAGCTATGCAAGAGGGGGATATTTACGTTTAAAATAAAATTTTCTAAATTAAGATATTTCAAGTTTCCAAATAGAATCGGTTTTCGGGTCAGCACCGAAGTACTGGCTACTGGGTTGGTGAATACCCTCAGGGACTAACAGTCCACCAGCAGAGGCATCGGACCAGTGGTAATGAATAACAAAATACCGAAGTTATTGTTAATTTGATTCTGCATATGCACATTTCGACAACTTATGTCACTTTAATGCATATAAAATCAAAACAGTTGGAAGTCCATAAACCGAAATACACGTAAAAACTGATAGAGAACAAATAATCAATAAGATCTATATATGAAAGAAAAAAAAATCAGCTTAGGACAGAGCTATACAAGATGGGGATATTTAAGTTTAAAATAAAATTTTCTAAGTTAAGAAATTATAAGTTTCCAAATGAAATAGGTTTTCGAGAAAATGGAGAAAAACAGGGGGTTCCGAAATCTATCACAAATTCAAAAATGTGATGAGTGAGCCACCTTAATGGAAAAAACGCAAGGTACCGTAGTATTTTAAATTCCATTCAACAGATACAGCTACGAGAAATTATATGGAAATGTTCACATGTACTCCTCGAGAGGACGGGACAAGGTGCGCCGACAGGGTAAGCGTCTCCTGCTATGCATGCATCATCAGTCATGTGACCGGAAGCGCCGACAGGGTAAGTGTCACCTGCTATAAATGTACATATATATATGTATCACCAGTCATGTGACCGGAAGCGCCGACAGGGTAAGTGTCTCCTGCTTTGTATCAGGTCGATAAGTGATTAGTTTTAAACAAAAGAAATGGACCTCTTCATTAAGCGAAACAAATCTACTTAGATTAGTTTTTTCCGTAGTTACAAATTCCAAAAAGTTGTTTCTATTAGAAAATTTAATGATTTTTTAAAACGTGTTTTTCATTAAGGTATAGAAATAATGTAGATGGTTGCCGTTTGGTTTTTAAGTTTGTAATTAGTGCTATAATTGCGGTGGACTGAAGTGTGTGTCTATCAATTTGGATGAATCAAATATACATCTCCGGATTCAAAAAGAATTGATCAACACGTGTGCAAAATTTCATTTCCGCCCTTCCACGCAAATTCCCAGCATTAAACCCCAAAGTTCGTGGAGTCTGATACAATACTGGCTCTATTTTTAGAAATAAAATCGAATTTACCATTACAACTTAGAGTCAGAGGCCCATTCAGGTAGTCGTAATTTGATTTTTTTTGTCTATAGTTTGTTTAATTGTTTAAATGGAACAGTAAACATCCGACTACCGTTCCAAATATATATTTAGATATAGAAATCTCGAAACATTCCCATTAAGTTCGTATAATTTCACCATAATGGGGTACATTGATCCCTGTGAGTGTCTCGGCAGTGTTTATAAATAACATTTACCGCCAAATAAAATGTGAACACAATGGAAGATACCACCCTCACTTATACCTCGGTTACGGGATATCATTTTTGATCTTTGAAATATACATCTTTGAAATCAATTATTTCATATTTCCCCTTCAAGATTAATCCTTTGGCTATCTTTTAATACAGAAATTGTGTCCGCCCACGGTAATTTTTTGCCTTTTAATAATATTTTATTGTCGCCAGGTTAATTTTAGTGTGGCCGCAGTGAAGACATTTGACATCAACTATAAATAATTGAACGTGCAATAGCAGACAAATTGTTAACTTTTATTTTGTAAATGTTTTTGTTTTACTAAATACATCGTTCCTTTGTGATTTATATACCCGAACAAGCATATTATCCAGTCGTTACTATGCACCATCAACAAACGGCGTGTTTTTCAAATATGGCTGATGAAGTAGACGTCCACCTCATTAGCATGTTTAGAAGGAAGATAATTTCAAACAATGACTTTTCGGACTGGTATGAATCATCCATCATGCGAGAAATGATATGCCAAAAGCTAACTCGTACCCGTTATAAAGTCATGTCCAAAAGACTAGTTGCCATATTTAGCCAGATGTAAAAACGTCAGTAGCAAGTGTCGCAACTTGTATTATTTTTCGGGCAACTGACAAGTGGAAACAGTTTGTAATGTCATGTTGACGAAAACATCTTTGTAACTAAATTGTGTCAAATTGCACAAAATGTTTTCGCCTGAAAATACTACTATTTTTTCAGAATGTTCAAAAAAATTAACAGAAAGTTATTTTCCTCGTTCAAGCAGGTAAGTAAACAATAATTCACTACTTTTTCAGTAAGTTAATCGAGTATAGTCAATTTTGAAACACTCCTCCCTCGTGCATATCTTTACCCTTAGCTGTGTTTGGCTTTTTTTCTAATTTAGATCCTCAAGGTTATTTGTTCTCTATATTTCGATTTATTGACTTCCAACTATTTTGATTTGATCTGAATTGAGAAGAAATCTTCGGAAACTAAATTAACAATAACCAGTATTTTTTTTTAATACCGTGCACTGGATCGATACCTGTTGGTGGATTGTTAGTCAGATGCAGCCAAATAGTCGCCAGTAAACCGATTTAATTTTTGAAATTTGAAACTTGCAATACCTAGAGCAATTGAAAAAAAAACAAGAGGAAAGCTGTCAAGGTGACAGCAAACCGGTGTTCTTTACATGGACAGTTTATCTTACACATGGGTTGACCCTGAATATTTGAAATGTACTAATTTTTATCAACTTTCAATGTTAAATCTTCCACCAAAGTAGCATATTTCTGAAAGTTCAGCAACTTTGATTTTAATGATCTTCATAAAAGTACTGTGCACTCCTCTGATACAGGCACAAATATGATCTACAAAATATGAACTTCTTGTCTCAAATACTGTAGAAGATTTGCTCCCGACAAATGAGGTACCATATTGTTAAAAATTAGACGAAAAAATGACAAATTCAACAACTGATATTTTTGTCATATACTATCAAAAATCAAAACCAAAGTACCATGCACATCATTGATATATGTATAACTGATCTGCAAAATAAAAAAAAAACTTCCTGTCTCAAATACTGTAGGAAATTTGCTACGGACAAAGGGGATACTCTATTGTTAAAGATGTGACGTAAAAATGACTAAGTTCAGCAACTGATATTTCTGTATTAACTATCAGAAATCAAAATCAAAGTTGATATATGTTAAACTTATCTACGAAATAAAAACTTGCTGTCTTTAATACTGTATGAGATTTGCTCCGGACAAAAGGGATACCCTATTGTTAAAAATTTGACGTAAAATGACTAAGTTCAACAACTGATATTTTTGCCATAAATTATCAAAAATCAAAATCAAAGTACCATGCACATTTTTGATATATGTACAACTGATCTGCAAAATAAAAACTACCTGTCTTAAATACTGTAGGAGATTTGCTACGGACAAAGGGGATACTCTATTGTTAAAGATGTGACGTAAAAATGACTAAGTTCAGCAACTGATATTTTTTGTATAAACCATCAAAAATCAAAATAAAAGTACCATGCATATTTTTGATATATGTTAAACTAATCTGCAAAATAAAACTTTCCTGTCTCAAATACTGTAGGAGATTTGCTCCGGACAAAAGAGGGCACCCTATTGTTAAAAAAATTGACGTAAAATGACTAAGTTCAACAACTGATATTTTTGGCATAAATTATCAAAAATCGAAATCAAAGTACCATGCACATTTTTGATATATGTACAACTGATCTGCAAAATAAAAACTTCCTGTCTCAAATACTGTAGGAGATTTACTCCGGACAAATGATGCACCCATTTTGCAGCCGCCCGCCCGCCATTTTCACCATTTTAATAACCGATTTTTCCGATGAAAAACACGGTGAAAAACTAAGGATTATCTCAATCGCGCAAAGTTCTGTCCTTTTACTGTTTCATAGATCCTAGTTGTTATTAGTTGATTTCATAATGTTTTTTATCTGCCATGAATAGACACCATTTGCCGAGATGCGCATCTGCAAAAACAAAACTAAAGGTAAGTTTGAAACTTTATTATCCAATTACTCATTCTTAAAAAATCATACAAATTGAACATTAAGGTCAACGAAAAAAATTGATAAGGAAGAAGCCAAAGGGGTTGTAAAAGAATAGGAACATACATGAAGCTTATCATCATTGCGTAAAGTGTAAAAAAGGTAACAGAATATTTAACTCGGCGGATATATAATATTTAACATCTTCAGATGCCAACTAGAAAGGAATTTTTGCAATGTAAAAAGCACTTACATATAAAACATGACACACGTCAGAGTTCTGATAAACTCTCCCTGAAATTAGGACTTGTTCAATTTCTGTGTTTGCAATGCACGTTTAAAATAAAATAGTTTTCTTAAAGGCAAAATCTCGATGACGCACATAGATTTTTTTTTGCAAATCATAGTTGCAAAGATTTTTATGATTGATAGTACAAGATCTTTTTTTGAGAAACTAAATATATTTTCTTTTATTCGATAGGAACTGGCCAGTCTTTGACGTTTTCTGGAACAATGGTTTCGATTGGTTACCATTTTCACGAAAAACATAGCATCGCCTTAGGTTTTGTGGTATGCGGATGCGCAGTTGGTATGCTAGCACTACCACCAGTCGTACATCTTAGCATATTATGGTATGGTATACATGGAACATTTCTCCTCCTTGGTGCCATGGCATTCCAGTGTGCTGTTTTTGGAGCTTTAATGAAACCAAACAAATATGAACGCGATAGAAAGTCCCAACGTCATGAAGATACTTCTTGTGATAAGGAAAAAAGCACATGTAATAAAACTGTTGGATCTATAGCCAGTACTGCAAAGACATTAATGGCTATTCCATTCTTGTTATTTTGTTTAAGCACATTTGCGTGGAATATGAGTTTTAACATCTCTTATTTGTACTTCCCCGCGTATTTCAAAGCAAATGGTGTGTCAATGTCGGACGCAGGATATCTAATATCAGCAACAGGAATTGGAAACATGTGTTCTCGTTTTCTTGTTGGATTTGCTGCAGGTGACGCCATGATTCCTAATCGCGTGTTGTACTTCGGACAATTCAGTTTAATTGGGATATTAACATTATTTCTACCCTTTTATAGAAATTATAGTGTATATTTTATATATATGACTTTATTTGGATTATATACAGGAGGAGTTTGGGTTTTAATTGGTACTATTACAGTAGAACTAGTAGGTGTCTTACATCTGGCCTCGGCGTTTGGTTTAGTGATGCTATCTGCAGGGTTAGGGCAGATTGCAGTTCCGTTACTAGCAGGTTAGTAAAAACATCTGTGCAAATACATTAAGTTATCTATTTTCCATTTTGTAAGTGTGGTTGTAAATTTACTCTACATTCTTTATGATCTACGATTTAGTAGTGCAAGTACAAACAAGGGCTTAAAGATTTGAAGTACCACTAATGATGCGATCTCTTCCCACAACATTTAGACTTTTTTTAAATACTTTAGGCAGATAGATGAGCAATAAGTTTTCATATTTTAATAGTGGACAAAATTCAAACAGAAGGCCTCAAAGTGCTTATTCCACAATATGTCAAAATCGGATATCTCAAGTGCGTTGTGACGCAACGTCTATTGCGTGTTCATTTACGTTGTTCATACTTTTTGTTAAAGTACTGTCACACGTAAGATATAAGTTGTAAAGGGTATATTTGTATTTTTATCAAAATGTTAAACAAAAGATTCCCTAAATAAACTCCACCTACAGTTAGTTTTTCCACAACATAGTTGAATGTTTAGTAGAAATTAAAGATGTGCACATCACTGAAGGAATTTATAAATTTTACATATTTTTAATCATCTTGATCAAAAACCTTCAGTGCAAATTAACACACCGACATCTTTTCCCTGGTCCACCTAAAGGAACCTAAATATATTAAATTACGCCATAGCATTTGATTAAACACTTTTATTTCTAAACGCAGACTGGCAGTTTAGTTCTTTGACCAATTTTCAATCAAGGTATTTTTATCAATGCGAATTTCTGATTAATAAAATCTTTTTACATCATTTGATTTTTCTCCGTTGTATTTTGATAGACAAGATAAAGAAAACAAATATAACGGAAAGATTATGGTAACAAGATGAAAACAAGAAGTGTTTGTGAAATACTATGCCCCCTGGTAGCAATCATGTGTACAGTACAAAATAAATGCTAAAAATTGCAATATCACTAGATATTAAGGTTTAGTTGACATTTATACTAATGTCCATTATATATATTCATATATAGAATATAAAGACTCTTGCAGTTGAAATTAACGAGCTAAATGCAAAATCTAGATTTTGACCTTTTGACCTCTATGACGTTGACCTTTAACCGTACCTTAATAAATGATTATAATGATGTTTAAATATAATCTATATGCCTGCGAAATATGAAGGTCCTATCACATGTGGTTGAAAATATATAGTCAGTGTTAATGTTTTTGTTGAAGTTTTCGAATTTGCACTCGGTGACCTTGACCTTTTACCTGACCAAGATTTTTTGTTGAATTTGTACTAAACTCTATTAGATCTTTTCACATATAGAATATGAACCCTCTATCAATTGTCATTAACGAGCTTTAGTAAAATCTAGAATTTGACCTTTTGACCTCTGTGATCTTGACCTTTGACCTGACCTTAGTGACATTTGCACTATGCTGTTTAGCTTCATATGACCAATACACAGGCCAAATATGAAGGTCCTATCACGTCTGGTTGAAAACAAGGTAGTGTAAAAGTTTTTAAGTTTTCAAATTTGCCCTAAGTGACCCTGACCTTTGACCTGACCCAATATTTATGCAGGATTTGTACTAAGCTCAATTAGATCTTTAACATAAAGAACATCAAACCTCTGGTGTTCAGCTTTAATTAGTCAATACACACACCAAATAAGAATGGCTTATCACATCTGGTTCAAAAGTTATGAGCAATGCTAAAGTAATGGACAGACAGACAGACATATAGACAGACAGACAGATTACAGGACAAAAACAATATGCCCCCGATATAAAGATCTATGGCATAAAAAACAAGTAGCTTCTATAACAATAAACTTCATCATGAAACAACTGTGTTTGATAAATTTTTTAGGTCTTGTCGTTACTGGACACAGAGAACTAGATTTAACTAAAGTGTTTGTGATATCAGGTAAGAAGTAACATTCAAACACTAATTAACCAATATAACTAACATGTGGACAGATTTGTTCTTAGTTGATGATTGGTCAATATGTTAATATCACATGTCAATTTCCTAAAATAGTGCGACTGGGTGTTGATGAAATTCTCATCTGAATCATTTTTAGGCAAATTGGTTTTTGCATTTTTATGACTAAAGATAACTCATTCTGTAACTTTTAAAATATTTCACTCAACACCTTTTTCATGAATTGCGCAATTATACACATAGCGACGACTGTAGCAATAAAATGGCGCCATTTTGCATATCAATGTCATTTTTGATATTCAAATTTTAAAAAATCTCCACTTTGACCATACATTCATATATATAAGTAACTGGGTACAGGGAGATAACCGACAAATGTTTCTCATTCTATCTTGAAACACTACTTCATAAAAATCGTTTAAAATGATCGACATGATATGTGTTTAAAGATAAAATCAATTTTGTATGTTTTATTTAATAAGTGTTTGTCGTTTTAGGTATTCTGTTTATTACATCCGGGGTTTTATGTGCAATGACCGTTTTAGGATCTACCTCAGAATATACTTCTGTACCTACTCAGAGTAAAGACAGTAAAGTACGTAATGATATACAAATGAATGAAGTGTTTGAAACTGAAATATGTGTAAAAAAGAAATAAAAAATTTTAAAGTCTTCTGTGTGGATCTTTTTTCAGCAATGATG
>MJUU01041101.1:43242-65727 GCA_002080025.1 Modiolus philippinarum
GTAGCTCAGAAACGGTAAGACCTACACAAAATCCGTTGACATATCACTGAAAGCTTAGATCAAGAGGAATCCAAAGAAAAAATTCCCATCGAAATACGATGAAAAATAAAAATTCTACAAATTTGCAAATTCGCAGTTTTGGCCCTGTTCGACCCCTCATAGCTGGGAAAGGAAACAAGTTATCTAATAGCTGAGCGCCATATTAATTCTTCACAAGGAATCCATTAGAAAAACTGAATCAAAACCGGACTTAAATTAATTTTTTTAGATTTGCTCCTGTTGGGCCCCATTTATCTCATGAGGGGTACATGCTACGTGAAATCCGTTGGCATACCCCAGTTTGGAAATTTCCTCAGGGGCACACTGAAACAAACTCCATCAAAATCCAATAAATAATAAAGATTCTACAGTCAAAAATGTGAAAACACCCAATTTCACCCCTTTTTGGCCCCTTTTTCTAAAACGGACGTGGCCATCAACTCAAAATTAAAACCTCTGTTTACGCGTGTGCCAAGATATATCATACTAAAATTTCATAATGATCCATCCACTAGAAGCAAAGTTATGCTGTCCACAGACGCGGACGACGCGGACGACGCCGACGCCGACGACGCCAAGACCATACCATTATACGACCGCAATTTTTTGCGGTCGTATAAAAAAGGTAAAGGTATTCCAAAAGAAAAAATGGGTTTTGGTGCGACAAATGTTTGTCCTTGTGGTAGTTTCCGGTAGTGACTCCGGAACAATTTCATTAAAAGGTCGTAAAAATGAATCTTGAACCACATTTCTGAAATTAAAATCCAATTCTCCAACAACACACTGATATCTATATAAGAACTTTCTTGATGATCGTATGGGACGAAATATTTTTCAAAGCTGCCACGGAGATAAATAACAATATCCAATGAGAAAGTCTGCATAGCTGGTGATAGCTCTCGAGTAACAAATTAACTCATTGAACGTTACACATTAACTAACACATAGACATTACATCCTTTGATACAATAGTTAATATTTTTAAAGATACGAAGTAATCGGCAGTCAGTCCAGAAACAAATAATCCGAAAACAATGGCACAATCATAAAAACAAAGAAAGAAATTCATAACACGAGTAATGAAGAAAAATGAACACGTACACACATACAAAGATAAACAATATGGACCCAGTAAAATCCTATGAGTGAGATTGTGCATCTTATAAGGCACCCATCGTGTTGACCACGTCTATTCCTGTAGTATTGTCAAATCCAGTCGAGAAAATGCAATTTTACCTGTAAAGGAATCTTGGAAATAGATACCCCATAGCAGTCCATAAAATCGTGATGTCGACCGTAAAACTTCTGTAGTAATTGGGTAACATACCCTTGTTTAAGTAGCCTAGTTTTTGAGCAACCGAACTCTATCAAGGTAGTCACAGTATCGAACGGAGTAGCGAAGGAGTTGAGAGATGTAAACTCCATATGATTGTGCTGTCAGAGAAATGGGAAATTCACTAGTGGGAAGTAGTGAAGCATAGTTTGTAGTGTACCTCTGTTATCAATTTCAAGATGAAGGTCAAGGAATGAAGCCGAAAGGAAAAGTATATGAATTGAAATGATCATTTTAGAATCATACTAACAGGTATTTTTCTGTTATAAAAAAGTCAAACCAAATGTTTCAGAAAAACTACAAGTTATGTAACCAAAAAAAATAAATAAATTAACAATGGAATAAATATGGAGTACGTGAAAATGCATTAAACACAGTTTTACAAATACACGGTAGAACAAAGCAATGGGGCAAAGCTTTTATTGTTGTTCTTCATCTTAAAGTCTCCACAATGCCTTCAACAGCGAGCTGTGCTCATACCGAATAGTAAGTTCAACACTGCTCCTATCACGGGTTTGAATGTAGGATCATCAACCAAAATAAAATAAACTGTTGAAGTTTTGTTTATAATCGCTGTACAGACGCGGATCCAGGCAATTTGAAAAGGGGGGGGGGTTCAATAACACATTAAAGGAAATTTTGGCAAGCGGATCGAGGCGCGAAAATTTTTAGGGTATTTTCTAAGTAAAACATCAGGATATTCATTAAAAAATACATGATTGTCCATAAAAAAAGAGAGGGGTCCAACCACCGGAACCCCCCCCCCCTTTTGCATCCGCCAATGCTGTCATCCGTTGCCCGACAAAAAGACCAACAGAAGACGATCACGACATCCCTTTGCATCCACCAATGCTGTCATTTGTTGCCCGACAAAAAGACCAGCAGAAGACGATCACAACATATGAAAAACCACAGTGCAGTCATCGAAGCTATTATATATACTTGGCATAATAAAATCTTGAGAATTTGGGCATAATAAACAAGTCATCAAAAAACATTTGGCAATTGCAAAAATTTAAATGCCAAAATTTGAGATCATGATAGTGTATTCATATGAGAAATTTTCTCAAGTACAAATACAATATAACTGAATTTATAGAGAGCACGGGAATCTTATTAACAGATTCCTGACTGCTCAAGAGACAGACTCCAGTCTTAAATAAACAATGAGAGGATAAAGGGGAAATACACATGATGCTCCCAAGCATCGATTTTAGCACCGAATTTGTCGCATTTTATAACTCGACGTGATATTTTTATTTGAAAGAAACACATATTTTAATGTTTAACGTACGTGGATCATACTACAAGCACCCATAAGTAGACATTCACAGATATAAGGCAAGGACTTACCGATTTTCAAGGAGATCTAGGATTTTTTTAGAAAGAAACGATATGGCAAAATTTTTGCAGAAAATATATCCTGACCAGCACCTCGTTTTATAAAAAAAACTGTATGCCCTCATTATCTCTAAAGAAAGAAAGCCTTGCTTTACAATTTTTTGTGATATTGGGAAAATACCCCCATTTTGGAAATCAAATAGTCCGTGCTAAAGTTTGATTTTTAGCGCACATGACCCTAAGGATCGGTGTGAGCTATTGCCATCACTTGGTGTCCGTCGACCGTCTGTATGTTAGCTTTTCTCGTTTTCATCATCTAAATTCAACCAAATTTTACAGAAATGGTGTATTAAAGGGAAGATCCTTTTCAAAGATTGCTCATTTCGTTCCTATACGGTAAAAAAGAGCTTTGTCGCAAGCTCACAACATAGAAAAACGTTTTATTTAGCATTTTGTCTGGCAAGCATACAGGCTCAGTCTCTGAGCCTCTGGTTTAATGTTATGAATACACCGCCTATGCCTATTTGTAGTTACATATAACTAAATACTGAAGTTACTGTGAATTTACTTTATGCGCATTTCGACAACTTATGTCTCTTCAGTGCATATAAAATCTAAACATTTGGAAGACCAGAAATTCAAAGCTGTTTAAAAAATGAGAACAAATAACAACTATGTTCTAAATGTTAAGCCCAAATTAGCCAAGGACAGAGCTTTGCATGAGGGAGATACTCCTTAGTTTTCAAAAATTTTTTTTTTAGATATTAGTGCATTTGGAATCAGCTAGATCTAATATGTATGATTTAAAGGATTTCAGAACTTTTAACATTTCAGTCGATGCTTGAAAAGTGGGGTAATAACAAAAATATGTAACAGAATTATCAATAGCGGAAATTCAAAGAGCGAAACGGATAAAGCAGCTACAAAGCCACGGAAAAATTGTCAACCGTAATGGTCCTGACTTGCTACAGGTATTTCAAGAGAAATGGCCATCTAAAACGTTTTTATTGCGCACCAAACCTCCCCCTTCCATTGCGACAGTTAGAAACTCCACAACAATAGCTATTTAAAGGTCGTAAACAGTAAAAGAAATAATCATTCCAGTGATGAATATTTATACTGTGTTAAAACCTTGTGATGAAATTATGTATAATTACATTTGGCTCCAGAGTAATTCAACGAGAATAACATTTAGGTTTCAGGTTAAGAATCGGAACAACAAGCAAAAGTATATTATCTGCACAAACAGTCAATTTCCTTTCATTGAATGAAAAAATGCGTCATTGCAATGAATCTGTCTTTAGCTACCTGCTTGGAGTCTCATGTGCTATTCCATATACACTGATTATTAATTTAAGACTGGAGTTTGTCAAGCCTGTAGTATTCGGTAAAAACATTCCCCGTGCGAGGGATGTTTACTGTCTATATTTTTCAGTTAAGGTGTACTTGTTCAGCTGGATACGATTATACTTTCAAATTTTGCCATTTTGTTTTTTGTAACTTGTAAATGTTATTCTGACCTTTCTGTTTATAGTATCCACATCTCAACAACTTTTCTTGCAATTGACTGTATGAGTGCCATGTGTCGTTATGATAGTCTTCCAAGAGTCTTTTTGTCGAGCAACGGATGCCAGCGCTTGTAAAAATCTTTTGCCAGTTATATAATGCTTGTTGACGACCCTGCATCCATTGGTAATAAAGAACATGGATGTAGTGTTGTTCGACGGTAAGCAATGATATCAGCTGAAACCCGTACTAGGGACCGTCTTGGACTTACTGTGAGGAATGAGCAAAGCTCATTGTACAAGGCTCCATGGTGACTTCAAGATAAAGAACAACAATAATAGCGATGTTCCATTGCTTGATTTTAGCATGTATTCGTAGACACTTTGTCTCATGTGCATTTACTGCATATCCTTTCATTGTTAATTTCTATTCAACTCATTTTATCCAAAACAGATATGAAATCCTTGTGTTTTGCAAAGCATTCACTGTCTGGCGTTTTATGGACATTCCATTCTATTTTGGCTGGGAAGTGGAACGTACAAAGCGCTCATCATATAGATCACAGTTAATATGTAAACCCATGTTGCGGTCGATACGTCCCTACGTCTTACTTTTTCAAAGAGAAATTAATACTGATCCAATAAGTATTTTTCTGTTCATTTTTTAACAAGTCTTACAAAGGTCAGGGTTTGACTCTAACAGTAGTCCTGTAGCCCCAGGCTAGTGAATTTGAGGAAGGACTACTAGAATTTGTAACTTGCTAGTCCTTTTGTCTAGCAAGATTTGGGAAATTTCTCAAAGGCATATTAATTTCGGGCTGGTAAAATTATCGCAGGACTAGTGAATTTAGGCATCTTGTAGTCCTTTTGTCTACTGAGAATTAGATTTAAGTGTCAACCCCTGAAAGTAGTGGATTTCTTATATACAAGCGCTACATTTCGTTAGTGGAAGTGTATGATTTCGATGCTGATCTAAAATTCAGAAAGACTGGTTAAAAACCTACTTTTAAATGCCAAATTCCTTTCTCTGACACTCCTGTTTTTAAGGCTTCATCCTGGTAGTGCTTTACTTTTGCGGCGTTTGTGTTATCATCTGTTTCGTCCTCTTCATTGAAATTGTCTCTGTCTTTTTGGTCCTTAGATTGCTATGAATTCTTGATAATGATTTTTTTTTGCTTCGGTATTCAGTTTGAAATTTACTGAAACCAAAAATAAATAAAGGGCTACGCCGAGAGCAGCATGATACGACCGCAGCATGTCGACCACTGAAATTTGAATAAGTGTAATTTAAAAGTGAATAAGGACACAGTTAAGAGTTTGACACAGTAACTAGATGAACGCAATAAGGAGCTTTAAAAAGTAATTAGCTGGACACAAACTAAGGAACATTAAAATTAGCCCTTTTGATCCCTGAAAGCTCCAAAACTTAAGATTTAGGCAAAATTGTTGACATACTTCATATACCATATATCAAGATGAATCCTATGAAAAAAATATCCCCATCGAAATCCGAATAAAAATAACGACTTAAGATATTTTCAAAAATTGCAATTTCGGCTCCTTTGACCCCTTATAGTTTGGAAACGGTAAGAGATATGCCAAATCTGTTGACATACTACCATTAACTTACAACAAGAGGAATCTAAAGAAAAAAATCCCATCAAAATCGGAAGAAAAATAAAAATTTTAGGTAATCTGCATGTTTGCATTTTTGACCCCATTTGGTCCCTCATACCTTAGAAAGGAAGCAAGTTACCAAAAATCTGATTGTGCAGCACTGTATTAATTTTTTATTTAGAATCCATTGCAAAAAACTGCATCAAAATCGGATTAATGATAAAAAAAAATTAAATTTTTGAAATTCGCCCCTTTTGGGCCCCATTTATCTCATGAACGGTACATGCCACGTCAAATCCGTTTTCCATACTACAGATAGGAAATTTCCTCAGGAACACACTGAAAGAAACCCTATCAATATCTGATAAATAATAAATATTCTACAGCCAAATATGTGAAAACACCCAATTTTGCCCTTTTTGGCCCCTTTTTTAAAAACGGGAGGGGCAAAATAACGAAAACTATACCCAGCCTTTCTTTTGTGCAAAGAAACACCTTTTCAAAATTTCATCAGGATTGGTCAACAATAACTTATATTTTACTCGAATTTGAAATTTTTAAATTATTTATTTCTCTAACATGGAATGTAATATTCTTACTGTTCCTTTACGGACTGTATGTTTAACAATTGATTCGTTTCAGGAGAGCAAGCAAATTTTTTGCAATGTTTCTCGTTAGGCATCGTTATCTCCGAGACCGCCCTCTAAATGCTTGAAAAATCCATCTCACACGATGATTTAAAAAAGTTAGTACTTCAGTCCCTTGTGGAAAAATTGAGATGTCGGTGTGAACTGTTATTCAAGATTCATTTTTACTTTATACGGGTATGATCTTTTCTATTTACTGTCTACGACCTTTCAACAGCTATTGCTGTTGAGCTACTATCGGACACTACCGCAAAAATGGGAGGTTTGGCGCACCATAACACCGATTTAACTTACCATTTCTTTTGAAATGCCTGTTCCAAGCCAGGACAATTGCAGCTGACATTTTTGCAGGTGGTTTTGCACACACTTTGTCTTTTTGTAGTTTGAATTTTGGCTCTTCCCAATTCGGTTGGGCAATTTTGTTTTTACCCTCAATTCAAACACAGATACAAGTAGTCAAATTTAAAATTAAAGGTCCCCTTTCAGTTTAATGTTAAACCTTTGGGAATTTTGTGTAAAATCCCCAGCCTGGACGGCTTGTTGGTTTATTCAAAAAATTATCTGCAAATTACGAAATCTACTAGTATCAACAAATATAAAGATTTTGCGGAAAAAATCTTGAAAATAGTGTGGTATTTGGATGCTTTCTGATGTTATGATTTCCTTTTTTTAGCCGTTTAGGCTGGGAATTTTACATAAAATTTCCGTAGGTGTACATTGAAATGAAAAGGGGACCTTTAACCTTAAACATTCGAAAGTACATTTTATCTTACAGCAGCAAATCTCTTCATTTTTTTCATTTATGATCTATGGTCTAACTGGATATCGAAATGGGCATCTGCAGATAATGCGGTCTATACATTAAAAATAAAATATTATGTAACTGTTTTGTGATCTGTGTGTTTTCTTTACATTACATACATTGTGTATTTTTGTGTCAAGGACATTTGCAGTTTGAAGTGCATTTATGGAAGTACCAAGTAATTTCCACCTGATTGATCGTATATCTTAAGTACGAGGCATTAAATTTTATCCGTAACCTGTTTCAAATTTAAACATTTTAAAATGTATTCGGGATTTTTAAATGAAAATCAATGCTTTATCCATAGAAATAAAAATGGGAAACATCTTTTTATGCCATCCTGTCACCCCCGATGTTCGAGTCGCATAATCTATAGTAATGAAATATTTGTCCACACACAGGAAACAATTAAATGACCGAGTAGTAAAGAAAAACAATAATTTACAGTTGGTACTGATAATTTTCATCGGATCAAATCATAAATATTGCAATACCATAACCCTGGGACCAAAACCCTCGAAATGTATAAAATCTGAGGAAGAACAAAATGACAAATTGGCTTAAGCAGAAAGGTAAAACCAACTTTTGGGCCAGTACTGAATAACTGGACTACCCGACATGTAAATACGCCCGAGGACTATCAGTCGAACGACAGAGACATCAATCTAGTGTTAATAGATAGCATACAGAGGCTTTCGCAGATGGTCATTTCGACACCATGGCCCGGGCACCATGGTCTCTTCAGTGCAGACAGAATCAAAGCAATTAGAAGACTATTAAGTCTAAAAAAATGTGTAAAACATAACTAAATTAATGCTTATATAGGACGTGCATGCTTTAACAAAAAAAACTAGATTTTTTGACATATGTACTCGTATGGATAATAGTATGCATAATGTGCCTATTTCATAAGAACTCCATCGGTACGTTTAATACTGCCCAAAACTAACAAATCCCTATATCAAAGAAGATTTTCGGTACCTTCAGGAAACACGTGATAACAGCTTCTGTGAGAGAGATACTTCCTCATTACACAAGGAATATTATTAACAGGTCTGATAGCAAGTAAAATAAAGAATAACTGATATAGCAGAGCTTTGACCATTTATATTGTAAAAAAAGTTTATATATTGCCTATTATTCTAAATGTAGTCTAGAAAATGGAATGTAACTTGCAAGAGAGAGAGAGAGAGACACTGAAAGTCATTTAAATGATCCGTAAGGTCATTTAAGCAGACTATTACCACCTGCCAAGACATTTCCGGGACACCAGGACATCTGATCAAAAGGGAAAACAAGGGAAAAATTTCCTTTGAACAATTTATTATTTTTATCCTGAAGAAAACGGTCTGTTGAAGTCGGATTACTAAATTTAGAATAAATGAATAACTACATTTCCTTGACGACAAATGAAATAATTTCCAACAAAATGCTTGTATTCTAGTAATTATTTCGGAAATATAGAAATGTCTTTTCAAATTGCAGCGACAATTTTTTCTTTGAACAGCTTTCCTATCATAAATGAAAGGAAACTTAATAATTAATATACTATTTTTTATTACATGTATAATGATAATTGCAAGTATATTATGTATCACAATGGCACCGAATTTTACTTTTAGTATAGTTTAATCTGTATTCATGAAGGTAAAAAATGGATTAAAATGATCCCATCATGTAAAATATTTTCCTGCAAGTAAGGGGACGACCATTTAATTCTCGAAAGGAAGGGGGATGGGCTTGGGCGATTTTTCCTAGAAGGATAATTCATTTTCATGCCCATCTCGTAAAAATTATATATTTTTACCAAATGTCACATCATGTTATATATTTGTTTTTTCCACAATTTTTTTTCTTCAAATCAAAATCAAATTATTTATTTTAAAGTAAGATTTGAACATTTATTTTCACTGGCACCAAGATCATATCATTTATTCACAAAATTGCCAAAGCCCCCCTCTCCCTGTTGAATTTGAAAATCAAATGGTCGTTCCCTAAAGTAAGTGATAACCGAACCGTCAGTCTAAAACGAACAATACTAACTGAATATCCATGTATCAAAATATATGCATCCAATATATGTCAAAGCAAATGTACGTATATATATATATATATATATATATATATATATATACGAAAATATAGAATACTGTTCTCTTCAGTTATATATAAGCTACTTTGTGTTCATGTTGATGATCGATCTTTAAATGTCAAGATGTACACGCCAATTGAGTTGAGTGGAGATTGACGAGTCACTTTCCCTCTGAAGATGAGACTTGTAAATACAATATCACTGGTAAAAAATATTAAAAAAAAATGCTATGTGCAATAAAAGTTGCTATATGAACTATTTTCACATGAGGTATTAAACTTCCAAAAAAATATTCCGATTATATATAAAAATTGCTGCTAAAAAAAAATTCACAGACGTTCCGTTTCATCACCATGTTCATGCTTTTGTCATATGCCAACCAACGGAAATCCCGTCCGATAATTTGTCAGTGTGTCTGTTTAAGTGTGTAAGCTCCCATTTCTTCATCCAAGGTCCTTCTATTGCAGTTTCAAAATCTGGCTCATCTGATGGCTGAAATGACAATAGATGGGTGCACATAACCGATCACATATTACTTGATCCTGCAATTAGTTATAATTATATGCGAGTGAACCTGCAATTAGTTACATGCAAGAATATAGATGGGTAAATATGCAAGGGGGAATTAAATTCGAAGGATAGCTTAATACGTGGAGGTTAAGGAAAAAAATTTCTTCTCTTAATTTTTACGTTATTAATATAAATTCTACATACCTGTTGTCTCTATTGACATTTCAGCACTAAGCTGATAAATATTTTATAATTTCTCATTCGTGGTTTTTAGCATTTAAAATTCATAGGGCTTAAAGGGTCTGAAATACTTTTTAAGGATGTTTGCTGGTCAAACTAGACATCAGTGAGATGGTATCAATCTCTGTGGGCCCGCTCCAAGTGTGACCTAGAAGTCAATGGTCAAGGGTCATCAACTATTGTAGGTGACATGTCACCTTGAGGCAATCTATCTACATGCCAAATACCAAAAGCCTATCTCAAATGAGAAAAAAGGTATAGCCCGGACACGACTTTGTCATTCCAAAAGCATGAATGTGACCCTGAGGTCAATGGTCAAGGTTAAAGGTCACCAACCAAGGTACGCTACACGTCGTCTTGAGGTGATCTATCTACATGCCAAATAGCAAAAGCATATCTCAAAAGAGAAAAAAGTTTTAGTCCGGACACGACTTTGTCATTGAAAAAGCATGAATGTGACCCTGAGGTCAAAGGTCACCAACCAAGGTACACGACACGTCGTCTTGAGGTGATCTATCCACATGCCAAATATCAAAAGCCTATCTCAAAAGAGAAAAAAGTTATAGCTCGGACACGACTTTGTCACTGAAAAAGCATGAATGTGACCCTGAGGTCAAAGGTCAAGGTCAAAGGTCACCAACCAAGGTACGCAACACGTCGTCTTGAGGTTATCTATCCACATGCTAAATATCAAAAGCCTATCTCAAAAGACAAAAAAGTTAGAGCCCGTACACGACTTTGTCATTGAACAATTACAAAAACAGGATAACAGCAAACACGTACAACGGCCAAGAACTACAATCACATGCCACAATTTACAAGCAAACTGCACCAGAAAAACGATAATGAAAACAAGAGACAAACATAAATAACGATAAGAACTCGGGATAGCCGGACTTGGTACCGGTACTAGCAAAAGCCAGTGGTAGGGTTAAACCTGTTTATGGGTACCCAAACCTCCCCTTTCTCTATCCCGTTTCCCTCTAGTATCATAGACAAGGAATAAAACCCAATATAGGTAGACTACTAACTCAATGACAACTAGCTTGGAACAGAAAAAGCATATGACAAAACGTAATTTTGAAAGAAGGGTCAAAGAGTGCTCGTCGCTAAACTGCCGACTCTCAAGGAATCTAGTCTGCTGGTAAAACACTGTCGCACTACGGAAGAAAAATCAAACTCAAATCTCCCCGAAGGGTTTGGTAAAGAGTCTTCATGTATTTCAGTAGACATCGGCAGTATCAGTGAGATGCCAATATATATGTCAATTCTTCAGGTCACTGGAATCCAAAGCCAATTTAACGGGTTTGTTCAGAATATCACGTCGATATCCACTATTACGTGAAGAATGTAAGTTATGTCCAAGTTTTTCTGGATTATTTATCAGTTTTTGACATTTTTAACAACATTTCCATAAAATCGAGGATGAGCAATGCCCTTTGTAATAAGCTGTTTGCGAGTCACGTCATATCTAGATATCAAATGTTCATATCTTCCGTAAAACTTCTTAAAAGTATTTAATAATCTATGAAATCTATAACCTTGTTGTAAACGTTTGGATGTGAGAGTAAGGTTACGCTCATTAAAATCATCAAGGGTAGAACAAATGCGAGCGAATCGTACAAGTTGAGATATATACACCCCGCAGGATGGAGCTAGGGGAACGTCGCCGTCAAGAAAGGGGAAATTAGTAATAGTAAATTCGAAATCATCCCTTTTATCATAAACTTTAGTTTTTATTTTACCAGAGTCAATGATGATACTTAGATCCAGAAAAGGGCAGTATTTAGAATCATTGTTTGCCTTATTATGGGTAAATGGTGTCAACATAAGCTAAAATCTGGGGATTGTCAATATTAAGGATATCGTCAATATACCTGCTATTATCATTGAAAATAGAAATAAGTTTATCACTATTTGGTACAATTCCATTTTGTAGTTTTTTCATGAAATGCCGTTCGTAACAGAAAAAGATCTGCAATGAGAGGTGCACAATTAGTACCATGGGGATTCCAATGACCTGATGATAAACAGTGGTGCCGAAACGAACATAAATGTAAAAAAAAGCATGAATGTGATCCTGAGGTCAAAGGTCACCAACCAAGGAACGCGACACATCGCCTTCAGGTGATCTATCCACATGCCAAATATCAAAAGCCATTCTCAAAAAAGAAAAAGTTATAGCTCGGACACAATTGTTTCGGACGGACGGACAGACTGATTACTATAGGGCGTCCGCCACTTTTTCTGGCGGGGCCCTAATTAAGAATAAAAAAGATTTGAAAAATTACTATATTTTGTAGAAGTAATTTGTGCCAATAAAATTGATAAGCTGCAGATTTGGTTTTTGAGATATGAGTGATAAAAAATTTGGCGGGAAATTGACACCTCTGAAATTTTCATAGCGATATTTATCCGTGAACGAATGTGACAAAAATATTAGGATTTTTATGAAAATTTGTCACATTGCAAAATATGGGGTTCATGGGCAAAACGTTGTAATGCTTTTAAATGGATAAACAAGAGAAGTCCAAAAATCTGACATAAATACCAAAACGTGACAACCTTAAGTGTGTGATAGCAAGAATTATGTTCTTGTGTAGATTGTGTTATAAAAAATTACCTAAAAATATATTGTCAGTTTAGATAAGGCTTAGCAAAGTGCGTATTTACACCTTTTCCGCTAACTTTATTTCGATATGTAAATTTTTCTAAAGCAATGACATTTTTACCGGTAGGACATCTGAGACAGATTCTCTTTGTTTTTCTCTTCTATTCACACCATCCATTGGACTCCAGTCCATTTTGAAGTTCGGATCTTTAGCTGTCCTCATCAAAACTGCGTCCTTTAGACCCCAAAACCCTGCAGGTTCATCTGGTCTCTGCCACCTTAAGTCTAAACTCCACCTGATCTGGCTACTTAGGTTAGGTAGGCTGAAGTAAGAATGTGACAATATACATATGTTTATATTTTTAATTCTCGTGTCAACACCACCCCGAATGTCAGATATTTAATACAGTCAAAGGGTAGGGTAGTAAAATAATTCTATAATACATGTAAATTATTTTACATTAATAAAATTACGATAGCCATAATCATCACACAAAGAAACCTAGAAAAACGGAGTATCAGTGTGAAAGGCATAGGTATTGGATTAAAAAAAATCGAAATACCATTTCCTTGGTCTGCCTGTGCAAAAAGAAATACAAACACCGTTTAAAACTGCAAAAAATGCATGGGTGTTCCGCGGAACACATGTGTAGCCTGCACTATATATTTAAAAGAATTCCTGTTTTGTTATATAATGTCAAATGAAAATTTTAAAAAATCAAAATTAAAGAGAAACAAAATGTCTGGTGCACATCTACAATATATAGAGAAGCATCCTTGCAAGTTGGTTTGGAAGTATCAAGCGGTTTAAGAGGAGTTGCTGATAATGAAGGCATACCCTTAAAATCCAAGGAGCTAATATGAAGAAATTCAAAGATAACAAGAAAATCTAAAAATAAATCAAAATTAATGAAAAACTAAATGCATGTTGCACATCTGCAATATATATTGAACCATTCTGAGTAGTTTGGTTGGAAAGTACCAAGCGGTCTAGGAGGTGTTGTGGATAATGGAGGTATACTCTATGACTCAAATAAGCTAAAATGACAAGGTGAAAAGATAGTTAGAATATCTGAAAAAAATCAAAGTTAATCAAAGCCTAAATGCATGGTGCACTTCTGCAATATATATTGAAAAATTCTTGCAAGTTTGGTTGGAAAGTACCAAGCGGTCTTGGAGGAGTTGCGGATAATGGAGGTATACCCTAGGACTCCAATAAGCTAAAATGACAAAAATAAGCTAAGTCCAAAAATAGCTTCAAAATGTGGGAAAATAAAAATAAATGAAAAACAAAATGCATGGTGCACATCTGCAATATATATTGAAGCATTCTTGCAAGTTTGGTTGGAAAGTACCAAGCGATCTAGGAGGAGTTGTGGATAATGGGGGTATACCCTAGGACGCAAATAAGCTTCAAAATCTGTAAAAAAAATAAAGAAAGAAAAACTAAATGCATGGTGCACATATTCAATATATACTGAAGCATTCCTGCAGGTTTCGTTGAAAAATACCCAGCGTTTAGGAGGAGATGCGGATAATGGTTAAAATTTTGAAGCCATACAGACACAGATAGACGGAGAGACCTTTTCTACATGCCTTCACCCCATTTCTCAATAAACTTAAAAGATATCTTATAGGGAATATATATTTAATCAATATAAATAAACAGAATTAATGTCATTTTCTACAAAAAGTATGGATTTAAATGTAAATCAGATACAGATTACTCAAGGTGTCAATTTGTATTTCTATACAAAGAGAAACTATAAGCATATGAAAAGACGACGACTTGTCCAAGACAAAAAAACTTTAAAAACTGTTCTCTCTTATCTTAACGAATAGATTATGAAAAACTCTGAAATATGTTTAGGTTTGAGGTGTTTTGAGAGGTATGAAAAAAAGAACATTACCTTCTGTGTGGAATGAGATTATTAATCAGCAACATTCCTCCATACGGAATCGGACATGTTATGATATCTTTCTTTGGGTCAATATCTGGAATTATAGAACCAAGTATTATTTTTTAACATGAAAAATTGACACATATTGTTATATTTCATACGTATCATACAATTTTATGGTTAAGAAAGCTCAAGGTCGTGAGGAAATGGTCAGTGTATCAAAACTTGTTTAAGGTTGATAGGAACTTATAGCAGTAAATCTGACCAATGAAGGAAACCATGCATCGTTTCATTCACTTCACAAGATAACTCAATGTTATTTGAGAATACTGCCATTACAAATCAGTTGGAAATCAGTTTGATATCCAACGTATAGATCTTTTTATTTCATATTTCACTTAAAGTAAAAACCGTTTTGGGTAAAACTTCTAAGCATTTCTAAACAATAAATACAAATTTTAAAAAATTTGTAGTGTTTGAACCAATATAAAAGAAGCTTTTACACAGAACAACCATGATCAGGTCTAATTTACTCTGTATGGTGACTTCTTTGTTTTCACACAATATCGACGGAAGTGTAGGTAAGTTTTATGTTGTGCTAAGAAAATCTGACCATTTCTTATGAATTAAAATACCTTTATTGTTACTTGTTATGTAATATGTCTTCGTATGGTTCTAAAACATTAGCCCACGACGATTCCCTTCCAAGTAAATCGAAAAATGACCGTACTTGGATTTACTACGTGATTGATATCAAAACATACTTTCTATAAAGCTAAGGTACCATTTTCCAAACCAATAATTTCCTCACCGACTGTGTGACGGGTGCTGAATGCAGAGCAGGACAAGCTTACCCTTCCGGAGTACCTGATGTCACTCTGTTTTTTAAGAGTTCACACTATAAGTGCTTTAGTTTTTAGTGTTGTATTTGTGTTATTTGTGTTTTGTGGGTATGAAGTGCCTTTTGTCTTCCGTCTTCATGTGTGTTTGCGTTTGTCTTGTCTCTGAACGTTGATTTATGTAATCTTGTGCTTTGTTCCTTCGGTATTCTACTGTCGTTGTTTTTGAAGAAGCTCGAAACAGGGACCAAACCAATTATGTTAAAAAATAATCCTTTGAAACTTATTGGCTATTGCCAATCAGACTACATCGATTTTTAATGTGTTGTGGAAAACTTTCAAATGAGATATGGATAGGGACTAGTAACAATATTGCAGATGTTTACTAAGCGAAGGCAAGAGGTTTTTGAAATAGTAACTGAAAACAATTAAAATTTATAACCCGGGCAAATAAAGGGCTACGCCGAGCGCAGCATGATACGACCACAGCATGTTGACCACTGAAATTTGAACAAGTGTAAACTAAAATAAATGTGGACACAATAAGGACCTTGACACATAAATTAACTGGGCACAAACTAGTGAAATTAAAAATTAGCTCTTTTAATCCCTTATTACTAGGATATTGTAAGAGCTAACAAATTCTGTTGACTACCATCAAGAGAAATCCAAAGAAAAAAACTCAGGGTTGAAATCCAACGAAATAAAGATTTCACATATTTTGAAATATTGCAATTTGGTCCCTTTGACCCATTATAGCTTGGAAACTGAAGAGCAACACAAAATATACCGCCATATTACTGAAAGCTTACAATGAGAATAATCCAAAGATAAAAATCCCATCAAAAGCTAATGAAAAATAAAGATTTCACACATTTCAAAGAATTGCAATTTTGACCCCTTATAGCTGGGAAACGGTAAGAGTTACGACAAATCTGTTGATATAACGTTGAAAGCCTACAATGAGAGGAATCTAAAGAAAAAAATCCCATTGAAATCGGATGAAAAATAAAAATTTTAGGTAATCTGCATGTTTGCAATTTTTGCCCCGTTGGGCCCTTATAACTTGGAAAAGAAACCAGTTTAAAAAATCTAATGGTGCAGCGCTATGTTAATTTTTCATTAGGAATCCCCTGCAAAAAACTGCATCAAAATCGGACTGAAAAAAATAAATTTTTTGAAATTCGCCCCTTTTGGGCCCCATTTATCTCGTGAATGGTACATGCCGTGTGAAATCCGTTGGCATACTCCAGATTGGAAAGTTCCTCAGGAGGACACTGAAAGAAACCCCATCAAAATCCGATAAATAATAAAGATTCTACAGTAAAATATGTAAAATCATCAATTTGACCCTTTTTGGCCCTTTTTTTACAAACGGGTGGGGCCACAACGACCAAAACTAAGCCAAGCTTTTGTGCCAAGGAACATCGTGTTAAAATTTCATAAGGATTGGTAAACTGAAACTAAAGTTATTGACCAAATACAAAAGTGTCTACAGACGACGACGACGACGACAACGACGACGACGACAACGCCGACAACGACGACGACAGCACCATACCACTATACGACCGCAAAAATTTTTGCGGTCTTATGAAAAGTGTGAAAATCTCTCATGGAACATTTAAGTTAGTAAGCATATCCTACCCAAAGTCTTTTTCATTTCCTCCTCTTCAAGCATGACATACCATGTGTTACCAAAGCAACACTGATGCGTTGCAACTAAACCCTTTGAATGACCCCCACTAGCCACCTGTATTAAAAATACAATACAAGAACAAACGAATTTATAAACAATAATGTTATGATGCCAATCTAGAGCACCATTCACGGAAAACGCTACTTGAAGCACAATGATCCGCTGGATACAGCAGATGAATATTTAAATTTTATCAACCATTTAAAACACATACAAATAGGTGAAACCCCCTCCTGCTACGCACACATCATCCATCATGCGTAAAAGTGTATCTCTAAACTCAAAATTGGAGCAAGGAACTACTAAACTTAGATAATTAATGTAAACTCGTCTGACAAAAATTACGTATAAACTATGAAAAGATATTGAGTAAATGCACATGAGAACAAAGAACTCTACAAATATATGGTAGAACAAAGCAAATTAACAACGCTTTTATTGTTGATTTTCATATTGAAGTCACCATGAGGTTTTCAACAATGAGCATTGCTCATACCTCATAATAATTTCAAGGGACTGTTACATTTTACTGGTTAACAAATTCGGGATGGTGAACATAGAACGCAGGGTGTTACATTCATGTATTCTTTCTCGTGTCAATAAGGAGTAGTTTTCTGGATAGTGAGACGCGGTGTTGACCCGGATACCGATTTTATTTGATTATTTGTAATATCTAAATTTCAGAACATTTTGCTTACAACTAAGGAGTATAGCCCTCGCGCATAGTTCTATGTTTTCACTTAGATTTTTTTTAGATAATTGTTCTTTATCAGATTTACAAATGTTCAGTTTATGTTGTTTTGATTAGCTCTGAAAGGACTAAGTTGTCGAAATTGCCTTTTGCAGAAACTAAATTTTCATTGGCCTTGGAATAATGTTATTTATAACGCAGTTAATCAATGCTCTTACCAGAAATTTGCTGACATTCAATATATTTTACATAATTATGTTAGGGACAAATTTACAGTTCGGTTCCCACTTACTTTACACACTACAAAAGTCGATTATGACACTGGAACAAATATTTATTCTGACCTGCGTCAGAATATTATGAGGCGCCGTTTTACTATTTATTCCTAATTTTTTTTTATATCAAAAAATATTTTCTGATATCAAAAAATCCTAATTTTGATATCAAAAAGTCTATTTTCTGATATCAAAAAATCGAATTTCTGATATCAGAAATTCACTTCTATTTTTTTGATATCAGAAATTCGATTTTTTGATATCAAAAAATATTTTCTGATATCAGAAATTCATTTTTTGATATCAAAAATTCAGATTTGTTGATATCAAAAAATATCAAGAAATCTGGATTTTTGATATCAAAAAATGCATTTCCTGATATCAAAAAATGAATTTCTGATATCAGAAAATAGTTTTGATTTTTTGATATCACAAATTCGATTTTCTGATATCATAAAATGAATTTTTGATATCAAAAAATCAAATTTCTGATATCAAGAAATAAAAGTGATTATCTGATATCAGAAATTCGATTCTTTGATATCAGAAACTACATTTTTTGATATCAGAAAAAAGATTTTTTGATATCAAAAAATCAATTTTTTGATATCAAAAATTTTTGATTTTGTGATATCAGAAAATATTTTTTGATATCAGAAAATAATTTTTGATATAAAAAAATTCATTTCCTGATATCAAGAAATTGATTTTCTGATATCAAATAATCGATTTTCTGATATCAAATAATCAAATTTCTGATATCAGAAAATCAGTTCTATTTTTTGATATCAGAAATTCGATTTTTTGATATCAAAAAATATTTTCTGATATCAAGAAATAATGTTTTGATATCAAAAAATGGAATTCTTGATATAAAAAAAATCAAAACTATTTTCTGATATCAGAAATTCATTTTTTGATATCAGAAAATCGATTTTTTGATAAGAGAAATTCATTCTTTGATATCAGAAAATATTTTTTATATCAGAAAATATTTTTTGATATCAGGAAATAATTTTTGATATCAAAAAATATTTTTTGATATAAAAAAAATCGAATTTCTGATATCAAAAATTATTCTTGATATCAAAAAATCATACTTTTTGATTTCAGAAAATCAAATTTTTGATATCAGAAAATATATTTTGATATAAAAAATCTGAATTTCTGATATAAAAAAGAAGCATTTTCTGATATCAGAAATTCGATTTTTTGATATCAGAAAATAGACTTTTTGATATCAGTAAATAGACTTTTTGATATCAGAAAATAGACTTTTTGATATCAGAAAATGGATTATTTGATATCAGAAAATCAATTTTTTGATATCAAAAATTCGGATTTTTTTATATCAGAAAATATTTTTTGATATCAGAAAAAAAATTTTAATATCAAAAAATAATTTTTGATATCAGAAAATCGATTTTTTGATATCAGAAAATATTTTTTATATCAGAAAATGAGGAATAAATAGCAAAACGGCACCTCATAGAATATAAGTATTATATGTTCCATATGGGTACACATATAGGAATGACAAACCTGCATACAACCATTTTTCTCATCAGCATCAATGAGTGGTATCCATGCTGTTGGCTGCAGTGTTTTGTACGAGGTGTTGTCTAAATACCCACAATCTAAAATCAGAAATTCAAATTATAAGCAAATGGCACCCTCTAATATTAAAGAAAATAATGTATAGTAAAGCTTTTATATTGTCTTGCATAGAATCTTTACTCTCGTAAGTAGTATTTCTGAATTTGATTTCCTCAGTAAAGCTCGATCATACGTCGAAACCAAAGTGAAGGAATATCACCAATACCAAAAGAAGAATCTAAACTCACATCAAAAAATATATTACAGTTATTCTGTTCTGTTGTAAACATGGTGTCTTATGTTGAATTTGGTTTGTTATAATGCAAAAAAAAATTATTATCAAATAACTCGTTTTTGTACCGATATTAGCATTTAAAAGGACTAACAGATACGTATTTTTACCGGCAGCGCGGTACCGCTTTCTACTTTCAAAAAATGTGCTTACGAACAGCCCTTTTACAACTGCGTGAAATTAAGTAAAAATACTTCAGGTTTAATGTCCCCTTTTCAGTTCATTGTTAAACCTATGGGAAATTTGAGTAAAATCCCCAGCCCTAACGGCTTGTTGGTTTATTCCAAAAATGTATTTGTTACTGATACTTACAAAGAATGGAACCTTTGTATGCATAAATGAAACAATTTTCTGCAAACGAAGATTTGTGAAGAACCAACACGTCGTTAAGGCTGGGGATTTTAAATGAAATTTCCATAGGTTTAACATTGAGCTGAAAAGGGGACCTTTAACCTATTAGATTATTTATATTGTACTTCGTTTTATTCTTAATCATTAACATCCTTATAAAAAAAAACTCGTAAACCCGATATTGTTTTTATTCAACTATTTATTAAAATAAAAATATGACACACAACTTTCCAGCTGTCCAGGTAATACCATAATTGGTTGATCAGGCGGAAACACATTTATACAGCAAATATGTATACAGAAAGTATATTTAAATACATTTACTGCAGTAAAACGTAATCATATTATGTTGATTTACATATTTGGTAAAATATATACAGTGTACATATTGCTGTAGGCAATTTGCAAATGTTATGATGAAGATATAAATTTATTTGAAATATCAATACGTCACCTTGATGCCACGGCACTGTTGTAGCCTCGTTTTGGGGAGTCTTTGTTCGCAAATTCCAAACGGGATGTCCAGCTATTTCGGGTCCAATCAACTGTTCAACCACGTTCAAAAGACGTTCATTTGTCCACAAAGCTTTGAAGGCCTGATCAAATTGAAATTAAAAAAAATGCCACGTATTGTGTCTGTTCATTTGAAACATTGGCAACTCATTTACATATTAGAGATTTTTGTATTGTTTGCCGTTTATAACCTTTCTTTGTACTCGATATAACTTATCAAGTCAGATTTTTGCAGTTTTGTATTTACTATCACGTAGCTTGTATTGTTCATCTCGTATTGTGTTTCGTTAGTTTGTACTGTCCATCCATCAAGTACTAAGGCAAGCTTGTATTATCTATGACGGTTTCGTCATGTTGGAAAATTGTAACAATATATAACATCTTTTTAAGATTAAAAATATAAAATGGTATATAACAAATAAAAAGGGTTTTTTGCAGCAATTATGTTCAACAGATGGATTTTTAATCTAGCCATATTCAAATTTTATGTGACTTTACATTTTACATAATCGATAAATATAAATTATCTATAGTACAACTTATTAAAGGAAAATGTTTGTATAGTCTTGCCTAAAATGTTAGCCTGGAAATATTTTGACCACATGCTTCGGATACACCAACACCTACCAGGTGGTGAGGGTTAGGTTAAAATGGAAAAGGCGTCTAGAAATTAGGTCTTATATTTTGTACATGGTATGTAGTACTTGTAGTTTTTGCTAGAATCTGTTGTCGACCAATCAATTGGAATACGAATGCAAACAGCCTTCAAAATCTCTCCAAATGCAGACCGATTTGTTCTAATATTGTGAAAAATGATTTGTTACAAAATAAACCATCGATACATACATCAGGAAGGCAATCGCCCTTATGAAGGAGGATATTTGCTCCTGGGAACTCCTCTTCTATTGCTGTAAGTCGTTCATAAAACCCAAGTTCTCTGTGCTTATCTGCAAATATATAAATAAAGAACACCTATCAAACTAAATATATATTTATATCAAGTTTCATGTGTAAAACTCTGGGCAATCAAAAATGTAGCCTTAAATACAATTAATATTATCTAGAAAGTACATGTAATTGCTATTTCTGTAAAGAAAGTGATCGTTAGTCCTTCATCATTCAGAAATGGCTTACTGTAAGTCTGAAAACAACCGGAGACTGATTCAAATACTAGTATTGGCAAAAATTAAAAAAAAAAATTTTTGCCGTTCACGGATTGTCGCATATTTTGACCCAGCAAGTTCTATTTACTGTTTCTACAGCATATACAGCCAATTCATTTATCAATTTTGTCTCTTTGGCTTGGGCACTCATAGTGTTGTAATTTTGAGATTTTACGAGTTACGAGCATATCAAAAAATTTGAAGGGAGGAGAACAATAAAATTTTATAGTAGAATTCACAAAATTTTATCGAAGTTTATTAAGGATGTGTTATTTTAATTTTGAATTTTACGAGTTTAAAACATTTCATTTGGAAAATTTCTGGGTGAAAGAATTCTAAGCTATCTAATTATCTTTTTCGATTGGGTAAGTTTATGTTTTACAATGCCAGATGGTACCTATCCCAAGCATGCTGAATACACACATTTT
>MJUU01041101.1:72339-96336 GCA_002080025.1 Modiolus philippinarum
TTTTTTTTTCTTTCCTGTTCATTTTTGTTAATGTGCGTGTCTTTATTTTTCTTTACTGTGCCGTGCTCATGTTATGTCTTTGTTTCTTTGTTTTTCCAATGTTGCCATAATCCTTGGATTTTTTTGTTTGAGACTGACGGTTCGGTTCTCACTTACTATATTCAGCAATATTACGATGATATCAAAAAGCACATTAAACAATGGTAAGATACTAATTTTAAGTACAAAATGTATTTTCAAAAGTGCAGTAGTATAGGGTTATTGCATGAATATTGGGGAATATTGTCCCGAGTAGAATTTTATATTGCACGAGCTTGCGAGTGCAATATATATTCTACGAGGGATAATATTCCCCAATATTCATGCAAAAACCCTTGATCACCCTTTTATTGTATAGCAACGCTAAATTTACTGTTAAAATTGGATTTTGGTTGTCGATGACGTCATGAAATTTAAGTCATATTTGCACTAGTGCAATATGGAAATTTATTGCATGCTTACATTTGGTTGCTTTCTTAGGGAAATATTATGTTGCTATACAATACATAAATGTTTATTTTTGCATTATTCTTGTTACCACGGGAAGCATATGAATATGTATATTCACTATTGAATCAAATTGACGGATTCCTGAATTCATGTCGTTTTCGTCTATGGTCTCAAAAAAGATTTAAACTTAATGTTTCCAATTAATTCAAATGAAATTCGATTGACATAGAATACTGGAAAAGCTCTAAAAGTGACCCACATAACACACTTTTAACTGAGAAAAAATGTTTATCAGCATTTCATTGAAATTTGTTTTATATGATGCTCTATATACATTTCATTTATGGTGTAACTGCGCTTGAGAGAATTTCTCATATGGCTGCACTAGCATATCTTAAATTTTGACATTTTTTTTATCTTTTTAATATCAAATTAGTTATTCTTACCACCTCTTTGTTTTTCCAACATCTCATGACTTTACTTACTTTTGACTCGATGAGTGCCCCGTGTTTAAGTGTTGTGATTGTCTTCTGTTATTCTTTTGTCGGACAACGGATGACAGCGACTGTACACTTTGCCAGTTAATTTTATGTTTGTTGACAACACCGCATTCACGAATGATAAGCATGGCTGTAGCGTTACCCGACAATTAGCAAGCGGTGCAAGGGGCGGTCTTGAACTTACTATCAGGTATGAGCAAGGCCTTATGGTTATTTCATATTGAAGAACAACAATAAAAGCTTTGTTGGATTGCTTTATATTAACATGTATTTGTAGAGGTTTGTCTCATATGCATTTAATCCATATCCCTAAATAATAAACAAAAACACTTGTGCACAAAAATAACCCTGTGTCATCCCCATTATTCTATGTCGAACTTTAAAGGTATGGTAGTTAATTCTTGATTGACTACATTTCTGCATATGAGGAGACATTGTGCAAAAATGTTAGAGAGAAATCATACACATCAATAGGAAGAAGAATTTTAAAAAATGGCCATGTACATAATTTCAATGTATTGTAATTTTACTGTTTATTCAACTGTGTTCTTTTGGATTATGGCTTTCCATATTATTAGATTCTAATGCTGCTGATGAGAGGTTACTCCTTGAAACACGTGTACAGCATAACGGTATTTACTGTTTTTTATGCAACTTTGGTGGTATTTTTTTGTACTTTGCCTACACTGGAAATATTTCTAATGTGTATTTAATCCATACTCTTCTGTCACTCTGTTTTATAATTTTCCGGTGAAAACTAATTTGAAATATAAAGACAAAAATTCCAATTTTAATTTTAAAGTCGACATCATGAACTTGTTGATCACTTTGGTATATCCGTGTTACAGATGTGCACAGACCTTCCCCTTTGAACAGTTTGATTTGTTACTTCTACGTTTACCGAATTTGACCTCTACCGGACGTGACATGTTCAACACGGCGTGTGTTTTATAAGAAACAGGAGATGCTTACTTTACCAGTGCACCTGGCTTCGGTATTATGAACTGTCTTATGCTTAATGTTCAAGTTTCATTTTTTGAAAAATAGATTTTTTCTCTTATTTCGGGGATCATGCATCATCTTAGAACGGCTTATATAAATGTAAAGCTACTGTCTTTGAAAGGAAGGCTAGCAGTCTAAATTTCATGACCCGAGGTCTGGTTTTAACCTTAGTTTTTGTTTGGGAACACATGTTGTACATAAATTGTGTCTTCATTTGTCTCTTTTTGTTTTAAAGATTGTTGTCTTTGCAGTACTGATTTTGCTAAGTTTTTGGATTAATCTCTTGGATTGGCGGTTTGGTTGCCCACTTACTCCAAAGAAGGTAACTTTTTGTTGTTTTGATGATTTAAAAAAAAAAATAGCTGATTTTAAGTAACTGATCTTTTCAATTACAAACTAAACATCAATTTTTCTCTTTTTCTGCTTAAACAATTAGTATCATTTGAATGACCGAATTTATGTAATATTAAAACAACCCAGAGTACCAACGCAAAAACCTAGCTTAGGACAAATATTCGGTGTCTTTCGATAGGGGAATTTTCAAAGTATCCACTAGTTATCGGACCAGTTCTGGACTTCCCTAGGTATGGGTACTATCAACAGGTGACCATGGTGAGGCATTGGTTTAGATACACAAATCGAAAGCCAAATACCGTCTAAAGAACGAGCTATTCAAAGGGAGCTTTGACATTTACCAATAATTTTAATTATGGTTCATTTCCGATCTTATAGTCGAGAAAACGCAAAGTGTTGTTTACTGGATGCGCGAAACTCTCGGGGAAATGAACGTAACCATCCATCATGATAAATGCATCGACATTGTGATCATAGATACCTAGTAAATGCACTGGATGGCCATTTCGAATTAATTCCTCGTCCGCAGAGCAGTGTCAGAGGATATATATATGTTCAATAGGACCGAAGTATTCTGGCGATTGACAGATGCATCTACGTGAATAGATGAAGTCACACGTTGTATTGCAGTGGGCAATAATGTGTAGATAAAATCGTATATGTAAGTTACCACTGTGACATATAAATTTGTCAAAGAGTAACCCAGAGCACCATCTCATACTTGCCGTTTTTAGATTTCGTTCGTTCGTGTTTTTGGTTTAATTTCCTTTTTTTATTTAGTTCTTTTTGCTTGCCTTTTTTGTTACATTTGGATTGTCATATATATAACGACCTAACTTATTATATATATTTGTGGTGTGATCATTTTTATTTATTTATTTTTTTTTGAACAAATGGACTAAAATCTACAAAATATCTCAAAATGAAAAAAATCTGCCTGATATTTTTATTAGGACCGATCTACCTTAATAAACAATTTTACAGGTCATAGGTAGTCCCATGGGTACAAATTGTGCACCTCTCATTACAGATCTTTTTCTGTTCTACGCGAGACTTCGTGAAAAAAAAACTTCAAAACGGAACCATACAAAACAGTTATTAACTTATTTCTATTTTCAATGATAACAGCAGGTATATTGATGATATTCTTATAATTGACAATCCTCAGTTTTCAGATTATGTAGACATCATTTACCCCCAAGAATTGAAATAACGCAAACAATGATTCCAAATACTGACCTGTTCTGGATCTAACTATAATAATTGACCCCGGTTAAAAAAAATAATTCTGTTATGATTCACGCTTATTATCTATTCCTTGCACGAATAGTTATTTACGGTACATAACGACACTTTGAAGCTGGAGTTAGATATGAAATTGTTGAATCGCTTTTACAGGAATTTCATTGGTCGAGCGCGTGATGTGCTATTATTTTTTCGACGTTTCTATTGGACCACTGTGAAATCTCGTTTGCCGTGATTAACGTTACCTAGCAACAGTGTTGTTATTTGAAACGAAAATAGCAGCTCGGCACTAAATATTCACAGCATCATAGGAGAAATAGTTTTAACAACTCGAAAGAATTGTTTATCGATGGATAACAACTCTCGTTATGTAATTTCAAATATAATAAACTCGCCAAAGGCTCGTTTATTATATTATGAAATTACATAACTCTAGTTGATATCCGTCGATATACTATCCTTTCTCGTTATGAAAACTATAAATAAATGATAAAACGGGTGGTTTTGATTTCACTATTACTAATTTCCCTTTTTTAGGAGGATTTACGGTACGTAAATCGCTTTCTTCAGAAAAATCCCGGGTATGAATATGCACTTCGAGATCAAAAATCAATTTTTTGTGGCCAAATTCATTGCCAGTTTCTTCTTTAACATTATTGTAAACTGNTACATAACTCTAGTTGATATCCGTCGATATACTATCCTTTCTCGTTATGAAAACTATAAATAAATGATAAAACGGGTGGTTTTGATTTCACTATTACTAATTTCCCTTTTTTATTGACGGCGACATTCCTCTAGCTCCATCATACGGCGTGCACATTTCTGAACTAGTACGATTCGCACGCGTTTGTTCTTTTCCTAACGATTTTAATGAAGAGGGGGGGCTTGTGACACGGTTTTGGGAAATGGGAAAAAGGGGTCGAAAATTTAGGGAAATGGGAAAAATGATGACAAAAATAGGAAAGTGGGAAATCACAAAAATGTTGGAAATAGGAAATTTAACTACTTAAAAATAAATAATGATTAAAAAATCAAAAGTGGTCGCTTTTTTAAAGGTCTTTTATCACAAGATCATCTTCCTGGTTGTTCCTGTGGGTTCTTATAATTTGGGTTGCAAAATCTTATAGTGCAAGCTTTTCCAGACATCATTTGGTAGACAGAGTGATTTAACTGAAGGAAATGAAATTATTCTCACACTGAAAGAACTGTAGAGAAATGCATAGAGAGTCGCTTGATAAACCCAGCAATGATGGCAATGAACATGAGTCTATTGTCGCAATGATTAATCTTTCCGAATAATCTGTTAGTAGGCAACGGTGGAAGACTTCTTTCATATTAAAGAGTCTATTTTGCTTGGTCACATTTTATTCACTATCTTAATGACATCCTCCTGTTTATCTTGAATTGATATTTTTTTCAGCTCTTGGACAAAGTAACAATGACCGTTGGTAAGGTTAATCATGTATCCCCAACTTTCTGTCATGCTTGTCTTTCTATTTATCACAATTTTTTTTCAGTACAACTCCGCTGATACTACTCAGCAGATTTATGATGTACCAAGCACCACATGTAGTTCTGCATATTACGTTTTATCATATTACTGACATAAGTGAAGTGAGTGAGAACCGAACCGTCAGTCTAAAACGAAAATCCAACATCGGAAAAACAAAGAAACAAAGACATAACATGAGTACGGCACAGAAAAGAAAAATGAACAACACGGACCCAATAAAAACCCATGGGTGAGATAAATTTGACAAAACATGGCAGGAAAGATGTATGGAAACTCCTTTACAAAAAGAACTTATGTACGTAATTCTGATCCGTTTAAAATATGGCCACCAGTGCATAGTATAGTTTAACATTGGACCCCGTTGGAAAACATCATTAGCTCACCTGGCTATAGCCAGGGTGAGTTTTTGCCATAACTTTTCGTCTGTCGTCCGTCCAGGCTTTTCGTTCAAAGAACTTCTTCTCTGAAACTTTTGCGCCAAACTGGGCCATAATAGTTTTTAAATGGTCCCCTGCAAAATATTTTTAGGTCCTCGCTATATCCAAGATTGCCGCCAGCGGGGAACATAATTTTACTATTGGACCATATGCTAAAACACATTTAAAGATCTTCTCCTCTGAAATTGCTGAGCCAATGAGAACCAAACTTGGCCATAATAGTCATTGGGTGGTCCCCTGCAAAAAAGGTAGAAAAAAGAAGGGAAACGGGGAATGTGTCAAAGAGACAACGAGTAATAACAACTCAAAGCCACCATAAGATCTTCAATGAACGGTGAGGAAAACCCACACCTAACGGCAGGTCGGAGTCGGCCCCTAAAGAGTAATCAAGTTCAACGAAATAAACATCATCCCAGACTCCTATAGACATAAAGTTAACAAACTAGAAAACAGACAAGACACACAAAGGCTTGATAAATTTCCTGACTTAAGACAGGCGCAAACCTGCTGCGAGGTAAAACTAGTTTTATTGGGCCCAAACCTCCCCCCTATAGCCAATGTGATAAATCAAAAAACAATCGTAACAACAGTAAAATTCAGTTGGTAACAGGACTGAGTCAATTGTGAAAAATGAAACTGAAAGTACTAAATATACGGACATACTAGTAAACATAAAATCACAAGAGAATACTATAGCAGTTAACTGACATGCCAGGGGTTTTTAACGTCCGCGCTATATCCAGAATGGCCGCCATCGTTGAACATACTAGTAGTTTTAACATTTGACCTTATAGGAAAACATATTCCATGATCTTCTCCTCTGAAACTGCTGAGCCAATTGAACCAAACTTGGCCACAATAGTCTTTAGGTGGTCCCATGCAAAAAAGATATCCGCGCTAAACATAGTTTAACATTGGATCCTATATCAAAACACATTCAAATATCTTCCTTGCAACTGCTTAGCCAATTGGAACTATACTAGGCCAAAATAGTCCTTTGATTATCCCCTTCACAGAAAAGAAAGGGGAAATTGACTATTTGAAAAGTGAAGTAATCGCGTTTGTGATACAGCCTAGTTTTAAGTCTACATTTACTGTCAATTTCCAGATGATGGTCAAGGAATAAGGCCGATGAGGAAGTGTTGTGGTATCTTTAATTTTGAGCTCTTTTAGTCAGATAAGTTCAGGGAAATCACCAAAGCTAGGGTTGTTTAGTGACAAAGTATTATCTATATAATGGAGGCTTAAATAAAATGACTGGGCTAATTTTTTACCTTTAGTTTAAAAAAAAACCCTTCAATTTGTTCAGCCTTTGTTCAGTGGAGAAACATATCAGCTAAATGAGATGCACAGTTTATGCCCATTGGAATTTTTAGTCTGTTTAAAACAAGTCCCCCAACTTACAAATATATTGTGGATTACAAACTCTAACATTTAATCAATTCTTTCTCTGTATATTTTTTCTCAAATGATTTTTATTTTAAATTTTGAGACGAGGTTTCTGTTGTTCATGAGAAATGGTAGTATATAAGTGCAGAGAAGTCAAAAGTTTAAGCTGTTACAGTGTGAAAATGGTCTAGAGTTCCAAATGTCAAGTAGATCTTTAGTTTTTCAACATTCACATTTCGTTAGTACTGCTTCTTGAGAAACAAGTATCAAAATATATTTGAAGGACCTCTTTTACAGCTGTCAAGATAGAGGTTAACCGCTTAGAAATACGTTTTGTAGAACATTTTGCAGATCTAGTGGTGTACCATTGTTTGTATAGGCATTAGTTTAATTTGTGTATCCAGTACAAAGAGTGGATATTATTGTCTTCATCCTTGGCCGAAATCCCAAAGGAAAGCAACTTAACATCTCCTCCTTAGACAGTAAAGTAGGTGTAGGATGAATTGCCCTAAGAATTATCAATTCCAAGTTCTTTCTTTAAACAATCGCTGTAATTATTTTTACAGATAAAAATTATGTTATTATGGGGCCTTATCCGCAGGAACAACGAGATATTTGTCATGAATGGAGGACAAATATCTGGCAACATCAGCATTTTTGAAAATTAATGTTGATTTAGTTCTCATAGACCCTTGTAGCTGATTGATTCGTTTTGGGATCATAGACCTCACAACCTTAATCCACTCCAAAAGAGAATCAAGGTCTTCATCTTATTCAAGCTCAATCTATTTTCTGGCAAGATGTTTAAATTTTTGCTCCATGTTGATGTATTGTGGTGCACGGAATTTAGGTCTTTTTGTAAGGATATCTTCCTAAGATGGAAGAAATTTAACTTTATGGAACATACGGGCAAATAAAATTGTTGATGTTATTGGTGTTGAATGTAAAAATATGGGAAATGGGAAGATCCAAAAAAAATATGGGATTTGGGAAAAATTGGCCAAAAAATGTGGGAATCGGGAAAATAGGTCGAAAAAATCTGGGAATTGGGCGGGCAGACCCCCTGTGTCACCCCTCAATGAACGTAACCTTACTATCACAGCCAAGCTTTTAGAACAGGGTTACAGATTTCATATGTTGTGTCATACATTTAAGAAGTTTTATAACAGATATGAATATTTGATATCTAAATATGGAGTTACTCGCAAAAAGCTTATTACTAAGGGCATTTCCAATCCTGGTTTTTAAGAAACTTTTGTTACAAAATGCCCGAAACGCATTCAAAATCCAGAAAAACTGGGATGTAACTTACATTCTTGACGCCATAGGGGATATTGAGAAGATACTCTACTTTCATCCGTTTAATTAGCTTTCACCAATACTGCCGATGTCTGCTGAAATATATGATGATTTTTTACCAAATCAAAGTTTTGAGTTTGATTTTTTTCAGTGTTTTACCAGCAGTCAAAGCTGTTTTATTAGCGGCGAGCACCCCTTGACATCTTTCAGAATTACGAATTGTCATTTTCTCTCCTTTTAAGATTGCGGTTATCGAGTTTGTAGTCTACCTGTATTGTTTTTTTTTGTATGTTTATACTATGGGGATACGGGACATGTAAAGGGGAGATTGGGTACCAATAAACCGGTTAAACCCTACCGCTGGCTTTTGCTGGTGCTGGTACTGAGTCCGGCTGTCCCGAGTTCCTATCGTTTGTTACGTTTGTCTTATTCGTGTTTTCCCTATGCAGTTCCCTGGCAGATTTTAGCGTATGATTATTATTTTCAGCCATTGTAGATGTTTCCTGTTGACCTTTTTATTTCATTCATAACTACTGCTTTTTTACATTTTACTGTCGAGTTTGCGTTAGACGTCTCTGAAAGCAAGACCATGTTATTACTTAAAACCTTAATAAACTACTTAGTATTACATCTTTTGTTCAGGTAGCTGAAGGATTGGACTTCCCAGCATCAAATGTTGCATCAGATGACTTAGACCTTGTCTTCATGGTTCATTGATGCAATAAAAAGTGCGACTGGTTTAAAATTCAAGTCCTTTTTCAGAATTTTTAATGCATATATTTAGCTTTATTAGTGTATCTTATTTGGTACATGCCAATTTGTAACTTGTCACTTGTGCACGTTTCGGTGACTTTGCAAGTTTTACAATTCAAGTCAATCTTTGAGCAATTGTAATGCATAAAAATTTCATATGTGGTGTATTGCTGGCATTAAGTTTAGTGCAGGTTTACTGTAACATCTAATAGTTCACATGGCAGCATGATAACTGGCAAATAACATTAACCTTAAGTTCATTGTTCAGTGACTTGCTAATTTTTACATTTATGACATTTTTACTCTGGACTTTCCATATAATTTATGTTGTTACATCTTAGTGGGTAAATACCAGTCTGACAACTGTTAGGTAACCTTGTCCTTAATTTTATGGTCTAGTGACTTTTTTTTTTACTTTTATCATTTATGCTAATAATTTGTTAAGCAGGCTTTGCGGTTGTTTTTAAACTTATTTTATTTCTAAGCATATTACAAAACACTCATAAGGCAAAACGGGTAGACATTTTCTCAACTTTATGTTTATTCTAACCACCTCTACTGGTCGTGTACCACTTATCGCCGTTTTGACACTGTGATTTTGCATTTGATCTTCTTAAGCTCGGACTAAACTTTTAATGCGTTATATTGTAACAAAAATTACCAAGTAATATGTTTACCAATCGTATTCATTTTCAGTTACATTGCACATGCGCAGTAATATTGTCATTTATAAAAGTATTGGTTTTCTCGAAAATTTTGATGATGTGTGTACCAGTTATAGCCATCTCTCAAAATATGCAGCAGCCTTTTTTCAAATTGTTAAATGTACACTTTAATCCACTGGAGTACTCGAAATAGGGGTGAACTAATAGGGAATAAAGAATGAAAGGTCAGCCGATGCAATTTTCAAACTGAAAGTAGTATGATTTTCATCAATGCGAAATTCGCTTTATATTGTTCACGATGACAAGAAAAAAGAAGACCTTTACAGGCCCAAATCATCTTGATTTGACAATTTGAAGAGAAAGTAACATTGTTAGCATTTATTTCTGGCAGAAAATATAGCTGACACCCCAAGTTCTCTTTTGCGACATCAGGTGTAAAAAATATCTATTTTTAGCTAATTACCACACGCGATCCCCACATAGCAATATATATTTTAAAGGGGCTCCCAAGGGATTTTATCTCAGATTTCACTGTTTTGTAAGATTAAAACAAATTTCTTCAAGGATTGTATTTTTAGGATATTGTTGTCACTTTTGTACATAACTGTGTGACAAAAGTTACGCGCGAACTCGAAGCACGTGAAAATTGGCGTAAACTGGTACTCGACCAGTATATATCCCCACATCTATTATGCCAAGTTTTCTTACTCTTGACTCGATGAGTGCCCTGTGGTTGTAGTCTTCTATTTGTCTTTTTGTCTGTCAACGTAATAGTAAGAACACTTTGCCTGTTGATTTCATGTTTGTTGACGAACCCGCATTCATGAGTAAAAAAAAAACAAGGATGTTGCAACGCTCGACATCTGGCAATAAATTCCACTCAAACCGGTGCTACTGGCCGTCTTGAACTTACAATGACGTATGAGCATAGCTAATTGTTGAACGCCTCATGGTGACTTCAAGATGAAGAACAACAATAAAAGCTTTGTTCCATCGCTTGTTTTTCCAATGTATTTGTAAAGTTGTTGCCTCATTTGCTTTTAATCCATATCCCTTCATTGCTTATTTTAGACTGGAATTTATCTCTTCTGCAATGTTGAGTCCGTAAAATGTTTCCGCGTGCAAAAGATGTATGCTACATATACATTTAAGTAATGGCGTACTTGTTTTTGAGAGAATTTCTCAGATGGATGCACTCTCATAATTTCAAATTTTGGCATTTTTATTTATTTATTTTTTTGTGTTTTTAAATTCTTAAGATTAAGAATAACAATAAAACATTGTTCCATTGCTTGTTTTTCTCACGTATTTTTAGTGATTTTATTCCATTTGCTTTTACTCAAAATCCCTTCATTGCTTATAAAGGTAGTAGACCCGGGGTAACATTAAAATTTTCTACAAATGCAATTTTCTTTAAATTTGCAGTATGAAACAATTATGTGCTAATATACTGTCAAGTTTCACCGTAAGATTTTTTATCTACAGTTCATAGAAATACCCCTTTATTAGGAGTATTAAAATCTGTCCAGAAATCACCATACTTCTGTACTGTATATTAATAAGAAACAGCATAGATTACAAGTAAATTGCTAAACTGCACTTGAGAAACTCTAAATACCAGATACCAGATAATAAATATCATAAGCATGCATTAAGTGTTTATTTGCAGCGCAAACGAAATTATATTGTCAAAACAATGCTGAAAACAGAGCTTCATTAAATTTCTTCTAAACGAAATTCTTATAATTCAATTTTCATCAGAAACTGAGAAATCAAAGATCATTCACACATTTGTCTTTTATACAAATTTTATAAAAATTCACCGTACCATTTTTTAACAATGTTAGGACTGCATAACGTCAAGTTGAAAGAATTACCTCCCTTGCCAAATTTCTGAATTTCATTTATTCTAATATTTTTTAAGACACAATTCAAAACCTGGAAATTTTAATGCAAGCATTATGAAGTGTTTTATAAACGGAATTTATTATCATGATAAGATGGATATTTTATTTCTATTTATGAAAATCATTTTGAAAATTTTGATTCAAAACTTACAAAACAAGTTATTTTTAAGTAACAAGGTCTACTACCTTAAATAATGAAATATTCCTAATCCTTTAAGTACAATTAACAATGAATGGATATGGAGTAAATGCACATGAGACAGAATCTCTACAAATACATGGTAAAACCAAACATTCGAACAACGCTTGTATCGTTGTTCTTCATCTTGAAGTCACCACAAAACATTTAACAATGAGCATTGCTAATGCCTAATATTCCGTTCTTGTGTTTCCCATGTATTTGTAGAGATTTTGTCTCATTTTCTTTTACTCAAAATCCCTTCATTGCGTATTAATTTAATCAAATATTCCCAATCTTTTCAGTGTAATTAACAATGAAAGGATATAGAGTAAATGCATATGAGACAAAGTCTCTCCAAATATTTGGTAAAACCAAGCAAAGGAACAACGCTTTTATTGTTGTTATTCTTCTTGAAATCACCACGAAGCCTTCAACAATTAGCTTTGCTCATGCCTAATAGCAAGTTCCAATAATAAGATGGCCCAATAACTTGAATTCTGAACAATTTTTATTAATACACGGATTTGAGACGTGAATATAGGCAAAACTTTACTCAAATGAAGAACTTTGATTAGGTAATATTTAGTCCGTTTAGACTGTTGGAGAACTTGAAACCGGTAAAACACACACTTCATAGGTTTTTACAAATTAAGACAACTTGTAGCTGTTCAGTTTTCACTCCGACTAGTCTTGCACTAAAACGCTAGATCCTCTAGATCATTAGTCAAACTGATCAAAGCGTAAAACAAAACAATTGAATTCTGAATTTCTATACTAATTCACTTATCAAAGTGTACTTTATCATTGGATAAAATTGTCAGAGTCTAAAACAGGGGCAGACGTTGGAGTGTCATAAACAACGGCAGTAGAATACCGAAGCTACAAAGGAGTGAAATTTACAAAACTCGAAGTCCAAAGACACGGCCAAAACGAGAACACAGAAAACAATGACGTTAGACACAAAAAATAATGACGTTAGACAGGTACAAAGCACAGAAACAGAAATAACAACATTCAAAACAAAGGCACTCACAGTGTGAACTCCAGTAAAACTGAGAGTTACATCAGGTGTTCTGGAAGGGTAAGCATATCCTGCTCTTTTAACAGCACCCGTCACACTGTGAGTGATTCAATCCGGGAAAATGTCAAATTCGGTAGTCAAATCCGGGAAGACGTGAATCTAGCTGAAAATGTCCACTTTCATTTGGGATACTAACACGTCATATCTTTCAATTATAATATGGCGACGGCCATAGAATTTCTTGAGGGATGAAATTAACATTGGTTGAACAAATCCCTGACTAAGCAGCTTTTGGGACAGTGCTTTTGCTCTGTTAAAAAAACCACTATACAAACTAAACGCTTGACAGTAACGAATCAACTGTGAAATGTACACTCCATAGGCTAGAGAGGTAGGTATATTGCTGCTAAGAAAGAGAAAGTTCACAATTGGGAAATTAAAATTACCATGTTTGTCATATAGCTTAGATTTCAAACGTCAATATACAGTAAAAGATCTAGGTACGAAGCTGAAGTAGGTGTTTCAGTTGTTTCTTTAATTTCAAGCACATTTGGATAGATCTGATTGAAATACTCCTTTAATTTAGGATTATTAAGAGAAAGTACATCGTCTATGTAGCGGAAGCTGAAATTAAAGGACTGGGCTTAATGTTGTTGTTTTCTTTGGATAAGCTCTTGTAAAAACCTGGCCTCGCACGAGTAAAGGAAAAGATCAGCTGAAAGCGTCGCATAGTTTGTTCCCATAGGAATCCCTATTGTCTGTTGGAAAACACGACCATCGAATTCGACAAAAATATTGTCGATCAAAAATTCTAACATTTTGATTATATCAGTCTTAGTGTACTTCTTGTTTGAACCAGTGTGGTTCTTAACAAAAATTATGAATACTAGTATATTGTCGTATAAAAGGGAAGTGAACTCCAGCATAAAGAGATCATTTTCTAATCAAGTAACTATTAAAATGTGCAAAATATGAATTTGCAAAATTGTTCTTTGGAATGATATTAACCCAAGACGGAGGTATCAAATGATTTTAATCTAAGACAGAGGTTTGCAAAATATTTTTTTAAACTAGATCTTAATTTGATTGTTGTGATTATATAGTATTTTGTTATTTTGTATTGATAATCTATGTTTCTCAATGTATGGTAGCATCATCGAAAATAAGCATCATGACTGGCACCAGTAAGAGAGAAAAAAACTGAACTTCCACATACATTCTAACTTGGTACTGGATAAGTTAGAAGAATGTTTTCTGTATTCATGATACAAGTGCTGGTAAATAATCTCGGTTTCCCTCCCATCGGTGTTTGCTGAAATTCCGAAATTCCCATTACAATCAATGTTATATTATATTCAAGCTGTATATCAAAACAATATAATGTCTTTGTGAATAATTTATTAAAGGCAAGACAATTGGTGACAGCTTCATTAAGTTTACATACAAAATGTGCAAGATGTCTTCATCCGTCTGACATCATTTTATCAACAAATGACAGGTTCAAATCTTTTCTCAATCTTAAAAATACCTTTGAAATATCCCTCATAATCCCATTAAAAACTGGATAAAGCTTTACAACATATCAGGAGCTTATTTATAACATATAACGAAGCATGAAACATGTCACAAATACAAAAAATACATTGAGAAAATTTGACGGAAAGACAAAATTGCATAAAACATTTAAAAAAATAAAGGCAAAAATATAAATGTAAAAAATCTCTCAAAAACCTCGGTCTCCATACATAATAATATTAAGATACACTAGGACTCTGATCACATTATATTTAACTATCACACTTCCTTTGATTTGCTTTGCAGTAAGCGACTACAACACTTTGACATAAAGCTAAGTTTCCATTTTAAAACTAAATCTACTGGCCGCTTGGGTTCTATACAATTACACAAATATTTTAATAAATGATTTACTAGTCTTTCAACCATTAAGTACTATCAGTTTTTGGTCAAATTTTAAAAAGGAACGATTTAAATCGTTCGCAAAAGCGTTACAAAATAAGCCAGGCGATTATTTCTTTCTCTCACCACGAGTCCTCACTTTCTAGCATTTAGTTGTAGTTTACTCTCTGTCTGTGTGTTGCTTTTTCCTGTAATGAAATGAAAACATAATTTTCAAATTTGTTTATGTCAACCGACAGTGTTTTCACAAAAAGTTAAACTAAATGTGCTACGAATAACTAATAACGGAAGTGTTATTTCTGCTGGTATCTATTTCGACAATTTATGTCTCATCAGCGCACTTCAAATCAAAACATATGGAATACCTTAAACCAATGATATCAAATCGTGTTCAAATGCTCATAGAGAACAAATAACCAATATGACAAAAAGTAAATAAATGTTAGAGAACAAATAACCAGTATGATGTGAATCAAAAGATAAAATTAACTAATGACAGAGATTTCCAGGAGATTCAAAACAACGTTTTATGTATATTGAATGTAGAAAAGAACAAAACATTCTCCTTTATATGTAGTATTTCATTTACGTCACCACTTCACCTTTGTCCTACTAGGACGTATTATTTGTATGTTTTCTCCTTTCCTGACTTTAAGGTGGTGAACATATTCCAACTAAAATACATTCGGACAGTGATTTTTTTTACTGGCGAAAGATTAAAACATTTCTAACTGGAACTATAGGAATTGTGTTTCTACCCTTCTGCTCACATATTTAGGAGTTACATGGGAATGCATGTCATTTAATCCGAAACCCTTTTATTTTTGCTCATCTTTAGGTCATGAGAATGTTAAGATGTGTTTATACAGTGAAATTGCATATTTTCCGAAGTAATTCAAACGGAGAAAATACTTGACTCTTTTGATTTTTTACAAATTTGGCTAAAAATGTCAATAACTGAAAGAATCTGAACTGACCTCTCCTTTTTCGTTGACCAGTGTTGTGTTGACCTGTGATCCAACACCCCAGGAATCTTCATCACGGAAAACCAGATCGTTTATTCCTGCTTCAGATGCTGCCCCTCGTGCGACAATCTATCGATCAAATAACAAACTTTTATACATTTTGTGACATCAAATTCACAGGAAACCCGTATATTGATTAATCTAATACTGTGTATGTTTTTGTTGGTCAACTTCTCAATCAAATAAACCTCATATGCAATTTATTAACCTAATAAAATAAGGAACGGAGAAAACTTCGTGTTCCTGCAAACTGTTTTGAAAAAGTGCTAAAATCAAACAATAGGATCACAAGTAAAATATATAAATTCGCTATATGGATTCCATACCTTCACAAATGTGTGTGGTCTCAGTATTATAGTGACAATGTGTGTTGTCACGACTTTACAGATTTTAGCATTGTAACGTAAAGCTTCGATTTCATACTATGAAATTTTACAGAAATGTTTTGCTTCAATATTAATTCATTTAATTTGTTTATGTAATGCCTAACTACTTAATATGTATATGTCATACCTTTACAGATTTGTAAAGTTTCAAAAATAACACTGTAAAATTTTACAGATGTTTGTTTCTTCAATATTAAGTCAGTAAATTTGTTTATGTCAAGCCTTACTTATCATGTGTATATGTCATACCTTTACAGATTTGTGTGGTTTCAATGTAAAGTTTCTAAATGTGTAAACAATTTCTCTGTCATTGTCAAGTTCTCTTCTTATTTTCCATCCATCTAGGTTCACCTCCTGGAATAAAGTTAACATGTATCATATATATTACAGTATATAACTAAACACAGGAAATATAGATAGGTCAATTTAAAGGTTAACATTTAGGTGTGGCATCTCTATTGACTAAAGAACGTTGTTATTCGTTATTATAGCAAAAGACAAAAGCGAATTCTGATAAAACGATAGAAAATTATCATACAGTACCTATGACGGATAACTATTGTAAGTCTACAGTTATTGCAAAATGGTAGAGTTATCTCTCTTTTCACACTAAATACTTTTAATGCGACTTGTTGAAAGTCGAATGCCATTCATTGAATGCTCTCTGGGATAATGCATTGCAACTTTCTCGTCAAAATGAACTAAAATTTTCTGCGATAATGTATTACAACTCGCTCTCTTGGGTAAAAGTACTACAAATTCGTGTTTTTGTGAACAGGTGGATTCTTGCCTTGTGTATTCGACTTACCCGTCTTTGGGAACTTGTGTTTTCTAAGGTTATATATTTTCCTTCTTGATTAACTTCAGCGATTGAAACGGGCCCTGTAGAAGTTTTTTGGTATGTGGTCTTTGCAGAAACTTCGCCTCTCATCATTTTCATAGAAGAATGGGAATCTGTTCAAAAGAAATAGTTAATTTGAAAATTTAAAATTTCTTTCAAGACTGACATACTAAAATTATCATAAAATAAAAAAAAAACCAAACAATTTCATAAAAATAATCACTTTTCCGTGCATGTTTATAAGCTATTTTTAATGTAAAGTTGAGTTTAACCATTGAAAGCTTATATAAAAACTAAAACTTAAGTATCAATTTTCTTACTCATGCTTTTAACTCATTATTTCAAATGTCAAAATTGCACTAATGTATTATATAGTTATGCATTTGAAATCTTTTTTTACAATAATGTACATAGACACTCACATATTAGTTTATCTTTGCCATGCAACTCATTATTAATGTATTTAAAAGTCAGATAATAAAATAATAAAATAATATTAACCATGCAACTAATGCACCAAGACAGAAATGAAACATTATTATTATTTCAAAATTAAATATATAAATTAGTAACAAATAAAAATGGTACATTAAAAAAATTAAAGGAGTACAAATTAAGCAGAAATGGTGTGTTAATATCTGGTGAGTAATATAGGGTTCAAGGCCTCAGATAAGCACTGAAAGCTAAACTGAGCGTATCTAACATATCAAAATGAGAAATAACGAATAAGACTGTGAATGAAATGACATTTATCTGATAAGAATACAAATGAGATTGAATGTGTGAAAGCATAAATGCATCCATTTTATTTTGAAAATTCATCGCAGTATTCAAAAAGGCAGGAAAAGCACCACTGATGTTTGCCACTCATATCTTGAACAAATTAATCAAATTTACAATAGATTTGCATAACTTGAATGATAAGGAACTTTTTACAAACATTGTAAATTGTTTGAGAGGCAACAAATGGACCAAATTATAAATTGTGAAACACTTGAAGAATTCATTTAAGATATACGTTTATATATATTAATGTTAGTAGATTTTGAGTACATATATGATTGCTAGTTAATGTTAGTAGCCTCACTCCTTAAAAGTTTGCGAAATCTACGAACCGCCCTTAGTTTCGTATTCTGATATCATTTCTGAAAGTTGGGCCGCTCCTCTACTTTGTGTATTCATCGATTGTTCAATCACATTCCTCATGCCCACTCTGAAGAAAGGAATAAAATGCAAATAAACAAAACAAAATTAAAACAACAAACATCATGTGTCTGAAAGTACCTTCCGGATCAGGTGGTTCGTCGGAATGATGTGTTTCAGGTTCATGATGAAGGGAATCTGATGGATAGGGATTTTCAACTTCAACGGTATCTATCATATCTATTGGATAATTTTCATCGTTGTACCGTCTATAATAACCTGCTCCACGAATCCTATCAATAATATGGCTCCTGTTACATTAACAAATTGAAAATGAATGAATTTAATGAATATTTTGAATATCAAATGCAACAGTGACAAAACATAATGCACACATTCATGCAGCATAAAATTCACAAACTGCGAGTGCTCAATGGTTTGTGTACAGTCAAACATAAAATAACCTTGTTCATCCCCATTTCCACCTGTCGTTCCATCGTCGTCACCATTTATCATGTCTGTTTCCTTTGCAGTTATGTCAGGTATGTGTCCGTTTTCGTTTATTATAATATTTTCGTCATCTACCTTTTCCTCATTTGGTTCGACAGTATCAACATTTTTAGGTTGTTCGGTAGTATCTTTTACAGTGCTTGCCTCAACACCTTCCAGTTTCGAATCCTCCGCTTTGGTGGAATCTTCCTGTTTATCAATATCTTGTCTAGTTTCTTCGCTTTGCAAATTTGTGGATTCTAATTTCTTTGTTGTGTCATCTTTGTTTTGCATTTGGTCTACCTTGTCCGTATTAAGTTCTAGTTGTTGTTCACTCGTGCTCGTGTCTGTTTCTAATTTCGTCTCTTCTGGATGTTCAGTTTGATTATTGCCGTGCTGTCCGCCGTCTGTTGTGCTTTTAATTTCTTCATTTTGTTTCTCATCTTTTACTATAATGTCTTTCTGTTTACTGTCATCTGTTTCATTCTTACTGCTCTCTTCTGGCACTTTCATTTCCGTCTTATCTTCACATGAAATTTCTTGATTTGATATGTTTAGTTCATCAGAAACACTCTTTTGATTTTCGCCAGAACCTGTTTTATCAACGGACAAAATATCATCTTGTTTTGATTCTAATTCGGTCTTGTTTTGATTTTGAATGTCAGCACCAGAATCTGTTTGGTTTATTTGATTGGGGTCCCCTGTATTGGTACTTGCAGGTTCTTTTTCAATGTTTGAATCACTTGATGTTTGATTATTATCGTGTTTCCCATTTGAGATGTCTTGGTTTTCTTCAACCCCAGTTGTGTCCCTTTTTTCAACCTCTTTTGCAACTTCCTTATCATCCTTAGAGATAGACTGATCTACACCAGAATTTGATTCAGGCTTGATATGGTCTTCATCTTTGATTGTTTCTGCTTGTTCAACATTTACATCAGACGGATTGAGTTCTTCGGTTTTCGTGATATTGTCATCTGTATCTTGAATGTCAGTGTTTTTGTCCTCGCTTACCTCTTCTGATGGTAGCTTTGGTTCAGATTTCGTATCATCATCTTTATCTCCTTCACGATCTTCAATGGGCTTAGAACTTGATGAAACAGATTCTTTAACGGGGGATATTGACCCCGCAGTATCTACTTGAGTAATACTTCTTCCATCTACATCCTTTTCAGGTGATTTTGATTCCATAACATTGTCCTTCGTTTGATCGGATGGTTTTCCAATATCTGTCTGCATTTCTTCGTCAGGAGTTATGTCTCTTTCTGTCTGTTCGTCATCAATTGTGACATTTCCACTGTATTCATAACTGGATTCTGGTTTGTATTCTACTGGAGACTCTCTAAATGTACTCCTCATATTGCGTACATTGATTCCAAGTCGGCGTAGGCGTTCCACTCTTGTTGCAGAATTCCAAGTGCAGCAGTAAATTGAATAGTTATAATACAAATGCATGAAACACAATTTAAAAAAAAAACAAACCGGACGAATTTAAGAAGATTTTACAAATAAAATATATTTCGTTATGCCTTTTTAACATTATGTTGAAATTTAAGCTATTGGTGTACATGTGTAAAAACGGGCATTTTGTAGTTCATCGCCTTTTCGTGCAAACGTTCTCTTGTACGAAAATGTTAATATCATTTGTGTTGGACAGTCTATATCTTTCCTGTTTTTGCACTATTTCACAAGTTTTTCTCAAACCAATTTCCGTTTCAATATTTAATAAGGATTAGAATGACAATAAAATTTTTATACTCTCTCCAATAATCACCCTCGCATAACATTTGAAGCAACGAAAGAGAACTTTACACGGAAAGCAATGAATCAAATAATATATCAGTGTCCTATAGGCGAGATATTAAAACATTTATGATTTCAAACAAGCATGCATATATTTTCCCAAATATTTTACAACAACAAAAAATAATGAACAATCTCAATCTCAATACATGAAAAATAATATGTTAAATAATATGTTAAATAGATTTTTGCATTTTCATATAATATAAATAATCTGTAATTTCTGTAAATGTGTGCGTTTTTATTTTATTTATATTTGAGAAGCCCGTTCACGTTTAAATAAATTTATAATTGTTATTTTTTCCACATGTGTTATGTAGCCATCCCAAAATGTGTAGCATGAACAAATAACCATTAGGCCCTATCATGTTAATTTGTAGATCCTCATCAAAAATCTGCAGTGGGTTGTAGTGTTTTATTTATTTTTTTTTTACTAATTTTCACTAAAATTGATAGGAATTTAAGGAAAATTTCTGCAATATTGAAAATTAAAAAAATGAGCTTAGAAAAAATGGGGCGGTAGGGGATGAGAATCTATTAATTAATTTGATGTGGCCTTATTAACAAAAATGTATTTTATTCTTGAACTATATTTCATATATAGGAAGAAATGTCAGAGGACACAAAATTAATCAGACACAAGTAAAATGTCAACAGGGAGTATGAACATATAATTATAAGAAAAATGAAAGGATCTATACGTAATCATACGCGAGATAGAATTCAAACTTATATCTTGTAGCAAAAAAACTTTTATGTCCCCATCTTATCTCATTTTCATGTTAAAGAAAACCTTTTTTACCTGCTTTCCTCACTTTCCAGTAATTTTCTGTAAGCGGCAATCTCAAGTTCCAGTGATAATTTGGCATCCATCAATGTTTGTAATTCTACCAATATGGCTTCCATTTCCGCTCTGAGATTTGTTATTTCCTCCTTCAGTTTGACTGTTTCCATTGTGTGTTCACTCTGTATGCTCTCATATTCTCTCAACAAGCTGTTATACTGTGCTTCTAACTGAGCATTCTATAATGAGAAAAAACTGTGATCAAATGGCAACAGAAGATTACTTAGGAAGTAAGCAAATGGTGAACAAAGTGAGATAAGGTAAGACAACATATATGGTGAATGAAATGATATGGAGTAAATGTACATGAGACAAAGTCTCTACAAATACATGGTAAAACAAGCAAAGGAACAACGCTTTTATTGTTGTTCTTCATCTTGAAGTCATCATGAGGCCTTCAACAATGAGCTTTGCTCATACCTCATAGTAAGTTCAAGACGGCCCCTAGCAACGGTTTAAGCGGAATTCTTTGCTAATTGTCGAACAACGCTACATCCATGTCTTTCCTGGTCATGGATGCGGGGTTGTCAACAAACATAAACTAGCAAAGCGCTCTTACAATCACTGTCATCCGTTTCCCGAATTTTTAATGAGAATTTTTCATAAGAACAATATAACGTTTCTGCAAAGCAAGTGGAACATCATAGTAAAAACATATCGAGGTGATCGGATATGTACAACACTTACCCTTGCTTCAAGGTCTGCAAGTCTTCCCTTCAGGTCTGATATGTTCTTTACAAGTTTTTAAGTGATCGGATATGTACAACACTTACCCTTGCTTCAAGGTCTGCAAGTCTTCCCTTCAGGTCTGATATGTTCTTTACAAGTTTTTTGTTCTCTTCTTTGACGTGAGTTACTTCCATGTTCTGTTTTGTTGCTCCTGTGCGGAATTCTTGTACCTGAAATATTTACAATTGAAAATCAGTCTCCACTTCAGGTCGTCAAAATTAAGATGAAACTAGTGTCAATCAGAATTTCACATCAAAAATAAAAGTGACAACAAAAGTCCGAATCGATCAAAGGGATCAAAGACAAAAGTTATCTTAGTTAATTTTAAAAGACTGGTACTTCAAATTCAAAATTGGTAATTTTAAAAAAAGTCTTCATTGTAAGCAAAACCTATGTATTCTTTTACGAGATATCTGCGCCATGGTCGCATTGAAAAACAAAATGGCAAAATAATCAAATCTATTAATTGATGCAGTTAAATCAATTAACAAGTATTATTTTCCAACTAAGTCCTACCTTCAGATTGTAGTAGCTTTCCATGTCTCCACGTAACTGGTCAACCTTATTGTCATATTCATTCTGTATATCTCGGATTGCCTGTGACAACTCGCTCTTCCAGAACTCTCGGTTTTCTTCTGTGGTATCTCTGTATGCAAGAGCTGCTAATTCTTTGAGTTCCTGTTAAAAAAAATAATAAAAATGAAAGGATATGGAGTAAATGCACATGAGACAAAGTCTCTACAAATACATGGAAAGACCTAACAATAGAACAACTCTTTCATTGTTGTTCTTCATCTCGAAGGCACCATGATTATGACAAAGTATATATAACAAAATTTACAACACTTCTCTTAAGATCTTATTTCTTAGTTGTGGGAATTATATGATAAACTTATTGTCTTTTAAAACACGTTGATTTTTCTGGTTTCTTTACTTATTGTGAGGGACTCCCGGTGAAGTACCTTTCTCAATAGTATGAATGAATTATTTTAATGTGTTGAAAACCTTTAAGTACATGTAGAATAAGTACATGCTAAAAAGCAGCATTGCGTTTCATTTAAGTCACCATAAAATGTGTGGTGTTTATATTTTGATTTTATGGCACCCAAATGTATTACTCTATATGTTCTTTCCACTCCTCATTTTTATTGTTTGGACGACTTTCTTTTTCCCAAAGTTAAAAACAATATAGTTCATTTCGTAGATTAGTTTTGAATACTGTCGGTTTAATTTGAAAGAACTTACATCAGGAAAGCCTCTGAAGTGGGGAGATTATAAGCATCATAAACGATTGAGAATAACAATATCTTTTACTGCTGCAGGAAAAAATGTTATATTTACATTAAGTTTGATGCATGCGTCTGTCTGGTTTACTTAATTGGTCGTTACACAGATTGAATCTAGTTCTCCAAGGCGATAACTTTTTTATCATCTTGAATATTTGATACAAAGAGAGAAATTAGTCTCCTATCACACAAGGATTAGGGTAGACGAATATTCCATACTAGTTTCAAGAATGTTTTGCATTGACATTTAAAATTTATAACTGTTGCGTTTATAGGGAATGTCATTCATTAGTTTTTGAGTGCAAATTATATTGCAGCCTATTTAAGTTGATGATTTTGATATTAAAACAATCATGACAATGTTTGATAAATAATTTATTTAGATGCCACACAATTAAACTAACAACCTATTATATATGAAAAAGAAACCAAATGGGGTAAATGTCAAGGAGACAACATATTCAGATTTATAGAGTCGAACAGTGACAAACTTCCACCAAAGGGTACTCAAAAACCATGTAGTCCAGTACTTTTTGGTGATGGTTTGAATAACCGATTTCATTTGGAAATTTTGTTTTTATACTAAAGAATATCTTCTTTTATTAAGGGGGTACACCTGGGTAAGCCTAAAATTTTCCACTCGTTTAATTTTTTTCAATTTTCTGATTATTAACACTACACATGTTCATTTCGACTTGAAGCAATTTTCAGCAATTTTTACCGTCCCGTTTTCTGTCTAGTGGTCATCAAAGATACCCTGTTTCCTCATATTATTTGGT
>MJUU01041101.1:96375-111066 GCA_002080025.1 Modiolus philippinarum
ACTGCAATACAAGGGTGTTCTGAACAGTATTTGCTGAAAACTTTATTCTATTTTGATCAGTATTAAACACTTCCTATGAAACACTGAGTCGTTTAATTTTCACCAAAAACTGAGAATAGAAAGAAAACTAGTGTATGTAAAAGATATCAAAATTATAGAAAAATCTATCATTTTTTTCTTAATTTACAAGTAAGTGTGTAAAAATCAATAAAATTGCCGAATCTTTGCTTGAAATTACCTCCCTTGCCAGAAATCTGATTTATAAATATTTTCATTATTTTGAGATATAATTGCAAAAACAAGTAGAGTTCATTTACTCGTTATAAATAACTGGGTGTAGGGTATTTGTTTTCGTAACAAAATGAATATCTATTTGCTGTGGGAAAAACAATATTACATTTCAAAATTTTGATCATACCTATTGCAATGATTCTATTTATTTTTGTAAGTATTGGACAAGTGAAAACCAGAGTTATCTTCTCATATCCAAGGTCTACCCCCTTAAGATCACTTTTTGTTTTGTTTTGTTTTTTGTTTTTGGTGTTTTTTTTTTCTCGAAATGACCATCTAAGGTATAAAATTATTAGTCTTATTAATGCAACATGCATCAAGCGAATTCATCCTCTTTTTTTGTTGAGTTTACAAAACATTTTCCATTTATTACGAACATTTACAATAATGGAGGCAATCATAACAAAGCCAGTGTATGGATGGAAACTCTCCAAGAAATATATTCTACTGATCAGACACAAATTGTCGAATTGGCAGTCTGCATAATTGAATTACTGAAATTTCTATATTTTATTCTCTTTTGTATCAAATTAGCATGGTAGACACCTTAGAAATAAATGCTGACCTAAGCATATAAGTAAGTAAATAATTTGGTGAGAGTAAGAGAATTCCCGGAGGTTAATATACATTGTATATCTCAGTGTCCATTGATTGTATGTTTCTGGCTTGTGTTACAATCAATATACGCTGTCTCATCAATTTGTTTTATTATGTTTTAGTATTAATTCTCCTATGTATAGAAATATATTAGTAAGACTAAATATACCACATAAATAACATTTAACTCCCTTGTGTATTGATATTATTAACAACTTTGTAAAAAATATATCTTTAATTTGGCTTTCATTGGAGTGAACATTGAGATCTTGAGTAAGAACAAAATTCCTGAAACCAGCCAAATAGAAACTGACCTGTTACGAATCTTATGCCATTTTCTTCCAACCTTATGTGCCATGGCGTCTTCTTTCATTTTATCTAAATGTTAGAAATTTCGATTCGAAAAATTATATTCCTTATTTAAGCTGACTTAGTTTACCAAAGTAGACTCTTTCAGATAACAAAATATAAATAAAGCCAAAAAATATCTCCAAATCGGGGTTAAAAAAGTTGAGGTCTCAATAAATGTTCAAAAGTCTAATTCAAACTAACCTGTTCATGGACCTTCTTTAAGAACTCCATTTCTTCTTCCAGACTCTGTCTTCTATTTTCTGCGTCTAAGTGGTTAAGTGTTTCGTTGTTTAAGTCCTGTGAAAATAAATACCAGGAATTGTTTCTATGGTAAAGAATGTTTATCGTATTGTGTTTCTCCATTCCGTTTATGAAGGCTGTATTTGAACTATCAAAAACTTAATTTTGATAAGGAAATGCATGAGTGGAAAAATCTATAAACACCCCCGGGTAAACACCCAAGAAATTCGAAAAAAAAAAATTATTGCATTAACCTGTTTTTATCTATAGAAGGTATTTCACATACTTAATATAAATTAAATATTGTTAAAAATTCACAAGAGTGTGTGTTGAGACAGTACAGAAAACCATTGGAGAAATAAATATGAATAATTACTGAAAATAAGTGTGTTGTTGTAGGTCTGAATCGAGCTATATGGCAGAAATGTCTTATTTGATTTTAATTTAAGAAGTTATACAAAATAGAAATAGAATTAAGCCGAATGAAATGTACCTAAATATGATAAAATGTAGCAAGATAAACGAAATTGTATTACGCAATTCCAGTTAACAATCTTAGAATTTAAATGAAGACAGAGAAAATCTAATTTAGAGAATAATTGCTTGACAAGCAGTCGCGAAATGTTATAAAATTGGTTGATTCCGGCTTTATTCTGTATTATTACGTAACGTTAAGTGTTTACAACGTTGCAATATAGTTCTTAAGAGTTTGTTAATATGACGTTGTGACCTGCAGAAATGTTTGATGTTTTGTAATGACAAAGGGTTTTGCAGTGCCTGCAATCTGTCTAGATTGTATTATAATAATCAAATAAAATGGTGTTGTAAACTGAAATTCTGTTCAATATTGGCAGCATTTGGTTTTCCGAATATAGTCTACTTTATTATATAACATTTGTATTCTGTTAAAAGTACGTAAAGCTCATGTCCAGACTAATGTTCTGTATAACCTTAAACAAAACTGTCCTTCGTTGACAGGACCGGAAACCTGTCATGGCCGATAAAATATTTCATTGTAAAGCCATTCGCGATACACAGGTTACGCATTGCTGTCACCTATATGTTGGCCTCTCCAACCCCATCCTACTACTCATTAGAACGCAGAAGACTTCAGAATAGTTTATTCTGAAAATCGTAAAGCGAACATGCCTCCGCGTCTGACAGGATATTTCTAATGGAAATTTGTGGATCTTCATACCGAGGAGACAGACTTCTCCGTGTTTTGATTGGTAATATGATTTTGAAGGGATTGGTTGAACAGTATATCATGAGCCCGAATAAGCTTCACAATCGACGAGCCCGAGTAAGATTCACCATCGACGTAATTCTTGGAATCAGCAAATTAAATAAAAAATAAAAGTGGTTTCTAACATAATTTTGCAGTAAAATGATATTTGAAGACACTTACAATTCTGAGTTTGTCAACCTCTGCTTGGAGTTTGTTTATTCTGTCTTTGTCTCTAGCTCTTTCTGTTTCCAAGGAACTGATGGTTCTCCTCAACATGTTAATTTCAGCTTCATAGTCAGACACCTGTTGATTTAGTTTGTTTATTTGTTCTTGGTCTATAGCATGGTATTTCTTCAGATCATCCATTCTGCAAAAAAAAAAATACTTGCTTAAACAAGGAGTAATAATAACTTTTTACATTCAGTTCTATATGCTTTTCAAAACAAATCAGTTGTGAATTTAGGAAAGGGGCAACATGTTGAAAATGTTTTGTTTTTGCAATGTATATTAGAGTGTTTGTTTAATTACTTGGTATATATTTTTCAGCAGGTTCACGATACTGAGTATACTCTGTGTATTTGATATGAAAATGAATGTGTATGTTGGTAATACATATTTAGAAATGATGTCTACACTAGGCTTTATTATAAATCACAATGTAAGCCCATGCTACTTAGGGCTGTCTTAAAGTACTATTAGTAGGATCAATTTTGTCCATTGCTTATGTTTTCATTTCATTTAGAACTTATGATAATAAAAGAACAACATTCAAAATATATAAAAAAAAAATTCCCATTGCCTCGGATTATTGATGTATTTCAAAATCATTCACGGTTGTGTTTGTTTTGTTTTGTTTATTGAATCGAATTGTTTTGTCTTTGTATGTTTGTTTGTTTTTTTTCATTGTTTTACTTTCATGAACGAGTTCTGTCAAAAGTCTATTAAGGTGGCCAACTCCTGATGCTGTTTACATCAAGGATTTCTTGAAACCTATTTAAAATGATTAAGAACTGAAGACTAACTGAAAGGGTAACAAGAAATATATAGATACGTGTGCTTTCAACGGAAATACAAGACATTAAAAATTTGGCAGAAAATGAATTTCTCTGGATTTTTCTTTAGTTTAACATTAGGACTATTTTTTGGTCTAAAAGATAGGAAGTTACATCAAGGATTTTATGAAAACTTGACAGGTGTCTTAATTTGACATATAGAAGACATTCATGAAGTAAAAAGAGGGGGTCAGTGAGCAAATTTATTTAAGCTATTGAACTGGAGAAAATCAGAGAAATTCTGAAATCTGACACAATTTCAAAAATGTGTGATGAGTGATCGAGCCACCTTAATGTAATGAATTTTCCTTTATTAGTTGTGTTTGCTTGGTCGAAATTAGAAAAGAATAATTTATAAGAAGACTGGCATGAACAGGATAAAAGAGTTTCGAATTTTAAAAGTCAAGCTTCCCAAGTAGTAGTTTACAGGACACCAAACTTAAATAAACTGTTCGAAGCCAATTTCAACAATGAATATACGTGTATATGTCTGAAAGGACTAAATTCGGAAATTTGTAAGACACCTTCCGAATGGGCAGTCGCAGAAACCAATGCTGAGTACGTCTGAGTTGTCATTCTTGAGTATCTTCTGGCTAAATTGAAGATTTACAAAAGCTTTGTACACCAGTCTGATTGTCTAACTTCAGACATATAATTTCCGTTCTGAACTGTCTCTCTGTCTGAGATAGTTGGCCAACGATTTTGTAATAACATTTTTTCTATAGATTCAATGACCAACATACAAATTAAGATTGTTCAGAAATCAATTTGTGCAATAATTGTTATTTTATTGGAAGCCTTTTCTTTAAAATTTAGTTTGACTCGGTAATTTGATAGTTCGCTTCAATATTTGAAATCTTAATTGCATTGTACTTTTTAGTCAACTAATATCATTTTTGATTGTAAGACAAGATTTGTAATATCAATTTCATAAACTTAATATTCTGGATTGGTACACTATGTAGATCTTTGTGAAGTGCAGCGAAGAATTCAACTAGAATGAGCTTTTATTCCCTTCATACCAGCTCGGAATTTCTGTATATATGAAAGTAAACAAGACAACATTGCTGTTAGTATGATATTGACGGGAGTTTTGGAAGGAACGACACCTCATACTTAAATCAAAACAAAAACTCGAGTCCAGAGTACACAGAAAATTTGAGATGAAATCCAGAGTCAATTTTTTTTGTTTTTTTTGTTTTGTTTTTGTTTTTTTTTAGGAAATATGAAATACAAGTACAGTATGCTTCCACTTTTTAGTCCGTAGAGCCATGTAGACTCAAGTGGTCAAGTCCAAAATAAGGCCGAAATCCCGAGTCCTAAAGAAAAAAAAGGGGTCATACCATTTTTGATAAGTATTTGCCGTTGATTATGGTTTACTTATCCTTAATCATGTAATGATAGAAGTTCATGAAGGTTAAACAGACTATATACACTAAACATGTTCGGTCGACTTGTCTTGTTAGTTCCGCTATTTTTAAAATCCAAACAAGGATTTAAGTTGAATGAAATATTTTAAAGGCTATGAATTTAAACTTGTTTTCAAATGGTTCTCTATAACGTGTATAATGTGTAGTAATAATTTTCCGGTTGGTAGGTCATAATTTCTCAAGCATGTTCTAAGTAAATACAGCCTACTACATTTATTTGTCCATGATGAACTATGTTTCATTCTGTTTTTATGTCTATCCTTGAAAAAGATTACATTGTAGAGTATTGTGATGGGTATGTGGAGGTGTCATAATTTTATTTCACTTAAATCTGTCTTCCATTTAGTATTTCATTTATAGTCTTTTGAATTTCAAATTAAGGAGTAACTTTCTTTCACTCCTCTGTGTATAGCATTTTCCTAATCCAAGTAAAATGTGTTGGTAGGTTTTGATTTGTTTATATGAGAATACGGCGGTGCAATCGTAAGGAAGCGCTGCCTCAGATATATTGTCGATAAAGAAAAACTGCTTGTTGCAACAAAATGTCCATTATTTTACTCTTTTATATGTACTGACGCGACTTGTGTTGCCGAAATTACCATTTGAAGAAATACTCAATTTTGATGCGAATGTTGTAAATGTATAATAAGGATAAACTGTTTCGTCCACCCTTTATATTCCAAAGTAAAGGCTATGTATAACTAGTTCTTGCAGTTGTCTATCGATACAGGGATTTAAGTGGTTTTTAGAAAACCCAACATACCAAACTGAAATTGTCTAAAAATAACAAAATAACCAAGTTGCAGTTAATCTAAGATCTGCAGATGACTAGCAGCTATGTAGACAATTCCTGTCTTCAGTGCAGATAAAACCAAAACATGTGTATAACTGCAACGCCTTTCTTGCTCATATCAATGCATTTGGTATGCTTATTACTATTCCTTCGAACCTATGTGCACTAAATCAAAATAATGTTTACAGGGGATTTCAATGAGAACTATAATCTTTAAAGATTTATTTTTACATAATAGTTTAAATAAGTGATTGTAATCTTTCAGAGCTGATCCTAATAGATTGTGATAATTACAAACATATAGCTGGTCAGACCAGTCCACCATTTGTTCATTGAAAAAATATGGAAAAGTTTCTTATAATCCGGATTGTGTCACAATATTAACAAGCGAAAACATTTCTTCAACCAAATACAAACCGTTGCTAAAAATTGATATAGTGGAAGATTACAGTGTTGTTTTTGCAAAATTAAGACCATTTGGTATTTTATGGGTACACAGAAATTGGTGCTTGTAGAAGTTGTAGTGTCCTCTCCGGTCATTTATTTACAGGCATTGCATATCTAAAGACACAGACAGTCTTGTTATTTCCAGTATAAATCTGATCAAGACCCCAGTCAGTAATTATTTACTTTGGTTTAAATAAAGAGGTATTTATGCCCTTTATCTTTGACATGATATTTAATCAATTCATATGTGGATTTCATATTTACTAAAATCAAATCATTCATGGCCCTTGTGTACAATTCTTATACTGATATGAATGTCAATTTCGGAAAGCAATGCCGTGGTTATTGTCATGCGTCATAACTAATAGCACCATGTGTAATCTTAGAGGCTCAACAGAGCCGTGGAAATCCCGTAATCGATTTTTTTTTATTTCCGGAATGCAGTCTGGTTGACGATAGCAGTTTGTCTTGGTGATGTATTGTGTCACATGGGCATAGATTTTGATCTTTTATTTTTGATTTGTTTAAGGAAACGTCAGGTTGAGCTTTAATTTTATAAGTTTCTATGTATTTAAATTTGACTTTAATTATAAAAACATTAGCGAAAATTGAGCTGATGTCGACGTATCGATGGGAAAATGTTGCTGATTCACAAGTATTTAGGTTTCGTAAGCGAAATGTTGATGATACATTGGCATTTAAAGCCGACAATAAACCGAGTGACATTCATGGGTCTATAAAAACCTTGGTTTTGACACATAAAAGTTAAACATTAAAGTTCAAATAGTTAGAAGGTAAATCTGGAATAGTTTTAACAGTTGTATGCGAATCTGTGCAACAATAACATTTTTTGAGTCAAAATTTCTGTCGCTATGAATGCCAAGTTGAATAATGTACTTTTCAGTTTTGTTTTTGTCTATTTTGGATATATCTGAACAAACAAATCAATTATAAAGCTCTATCTATGTATTATGTTATTTCATAGTTGAAGAGAGAGTAGATGTGTCTCGTGTATTGTGTGATGGATAGTGCCGAGATGTTAAACTTGATTTTATGTAGTGAAGTTGTGCAAGGAATTCTACAGTAATTAAATTTAACCTCCATGTATTAGGAACTTAGGAGAGAATATCTTGTCAGTAGTCAGTAGCTATCACAGACTTAGCATTTGCTGAAATAGCCAAGAGCCATCTAAAGAAAATTTTATTTTCAAATTTACTGCAATTTATGTATTTTGTTATTTTTCAATCTTGTGTCAATGTATTTGACAATAAAACTAATTCGGTATATATTTCTTATTTGTTGTTTAAAAACCGGTGTCTATCGGAAGCAAAATAAGTAAAGGGTTACTAAAATCACGCGAATGACCTCAAAATATGTTTCTTAAATTATTATTTTTGTTAATTATATTACGATTAAGGTAAAATAAAACATTTTTATTCGTAGCTGAAAAATGTTTAAAATATTTGTAGAATATCGACCCTCTTCAAACACTCATCCTTAACCCCTACAAAGGAAAGTGAGAGTTTAAAGTACTTGAAAAATTTAAATAGTAATTTAAAATTTATATGGTTATTAAAATGTGTAAGTATACGGCGGTTGGGGACAAAGGTAAAAGGTGAATTATGTAAACTCTATCACAAACAATAAAATCTAACTAAAAGGTGCAATTTCTCTCTTACAATAGCTATGATTTGAAGGAGGTACAATTTCTCATACAATAGCAATGATATGAAGGAGGCTTTAGGCGGTGGCCATTGATGGTACACAACATAAGCACCCGTATAATTAGTGCACTAAAGCATAAGTTAAAACCATCCGACGTCTGACCCTCTATTCAAGTTAGCAGATTTTCATGTCGTTTATGGACTTGGTAACTTTCCCTACCACTTATAAACTGGTTTTCGATTTTAAAAACAAAACAAAAAAGTAAACTTAAAATTAATGAATCTCTAATAGACTCACAAGCTATATTTTTTTCTATCAGGACCAACAGTTTTCGATTAACTGCTAAGTTTGGCAAGCGAATGAGAGCAATACCAGTAAATTTCTTATGGTAGTAGTTTTACATGTTACGCCCATATATATTATAAAATAGGGAATTGTTTTCTTACATAAAACCTGTAGCAAACATACAACATTTTTTGTTGTTCAAAGGCGTAGACCTTCTACACTAAACAATAAATCTTCTTCAATTTTTCTCGGGGTCCGATGTTACCCTTAGGTATTATAAATACATGTATGCAGGTGTTCTTTAATAGTGTAATTATTACTGTAAATATATAATCTTGATACCTATAGATAGAATATGTTAGATATGACACCAATTACGGATAAAAAGACTTTGTTCTTATTATGCAAAGTCTTGCAAATTTTTCTTTGCTATGCAGCATAATATGGAATGCATTTATAGATATAACCAATCCACCAGTTATACTTTATATTGTGTAACAACAAACCAAAAGTATATAAAAAATTTCAAAACGCCTCCGACATCATGGCTTTTATTGAACAATTTGGCAGCTTATCACAAGATTGCTAGTGCAGTAAATACCTCGGTGTAATGGCCGACAATTAAAATCATATTCCACAATCCAGAAGTGAACTGCACTAGAAAAAACAAAGGAAAGACATATAGAGACAAGGGAGAATAACGATAGGGATATGTCTGTTAGTAAAGGTGTCTCTAGAAACCTTGCGTTTAGCTGCCTACCTGGAACATTTTTTAGTAATTTTTAGCAAAATGTATCTCAATATAGTGGTTTTTGCTGTGCACTGTTGAGGTCAAGGATTTTGTCAACACAATTGACCTGCCTACCGTATTTTTTCTACTAAACAATTTAACCTTAAACAAACATGCTTTGTTTTTGTTTTATTTTCACTATTCCATTTGAAGCATTTCTGTGGGTTGACTCATTATTGGAAGCTATAGAGATAAAAGATATTAAAATGATATTCTTACTATGAAAAATATTGATTTTTGGTCAGAAAAAAAAAGCTTCATCGAACTCTCTTCTGTTGTTCCTACAGTAAAACACTCCTATAGAATCTACATAATCACAACAACATTTTTGTTCATTTGCAAACTTACTATTTGAATTAAATTTGTATTAATTAAATTCGAATAATGAGTTTATAAATAAATGTTGAAAGCAAATATTTCATGCCTTGTTCGTCCAGTATATTCACTACAGGGGTGGAAAGGAGTATGTATACATATTAAAATTGCTATTGAATTTTGAAAACTTTTAGTATCATAACTATATAGGGTAGAGTGAATATGTACAATAAGTAAACTAAAGGAAGGTTAATAGTCCGTATATTCATGAATTATCATATAAATAGTTTGGATATATAAAATTTAGGCTTAATATTTTGGATGTTGAAGGTTAGATAGATTATGATAAGTAAACGATTAAACCTGTGGGCAATTCTGATTGGAAAGCCAGAAAAGAGACCACCATTCCCCACGCTGGACTACGGGTTGTAATAATAAGGATTTTGGCCCCAAATCATTATTTTTTTTCATCTTGCCTTAATATTGATTTTAACAATGAATTAATTATATAATATTAGGTATAGATCCCAAATTGTTGGATTGATTAGATTTTCAAAGAGAAACTTCAATAAGTATCCCCAAGTAGGGCTCTCCACAGACAAGAAGAACTTTATACACGGAAAATAGTTTGAACTGATGGCTTCTTAAGACGACACTACACAATTTATTGTTCTTGATAGCTAATCTACTTTGGTTCATCTGCAAAGTCCATTTCATTATCTGTATAGATTTGTGGTACGTGCAGGAATATAACTATAACAATATTTAGTTCATGTCTCGCCATAGCTTATTTGTTGTCTGCTAGGTAAAATTGATCGGTGCAATATTACATCTAATATCGCCTAATTACCCAGCAACCACGACAAGGACAGTCATTATTAAGACAGACTTTTCCTGACTTATAATGTTCCAAGAAATGTCAAGAGGGATCGCTACGGCAAACAACAAGGTTCTTACCCAATCAGACCAGAAATGAAGCGAAAGTTGACCATTCTTAAGAGCAAAAAAATTGCAGTGAAGCATTCTCATGAGTTTTGGATTACCTGGGTTTAAATTGAGCTAGTGCTGATTAGTTGATAACAAGCAGTTTGAAATGATAATTTGTTTACTAAAACCTTTTTTACTATTTTGTTACCATATTTTGTTAAGTTTACCAAAATCATCATATTTTCCGATATGTTCAAAACGTTAATGACTACAAAATTTCCATGCACCCCCATAAATAATCTAAGAGTTTGCAAACATTACCATATTCGTATCACCATAAAAATCTGTTTAAAGTGGGGCAAATTTTCCTGTTAACACGTTTTGTTTAAAATGTTAAAACTTGATGACATTAGAAATTTGTTCGTAATGACATTTACATGTACGATAATTATGTAATTTTTGACATGTCATTTGTGTAATCAGAACAATTATAGATGTGTATTTTTCATCAGTCAACCGTGTGAAGTTTTGACATGTGTTTTTGTATTACAAGGTTCAAAATTCTGTAAAATTAAGAAAAGCTATCATGGACAAATTACACTTGAAAATAATACAGGTGTATTTTTACTTTGTGAGAGTGTATAATCCATGACAGAACGGTGCATATTTTTCGATATCAGCAAAATGGGTTTAAACAAATACCGAATATCAAAATGCAAAATGCGTCTATTTAAAATTAGGTGATAAAACAGTTTGTGGCACATATTACAGGTGGGATAGAATTTTGAATAGTTAAGTTTCTATCACGAGTATAAATTTGTAAATAATATTTTAAATCATGATACAAGGATACGTGTCTACCAAGTCTATGTAAAATTTGCAAAGCGACTGCAGCCGATGTAAAATATCGGGTACTTGAAAATGTAAGTTACATCCGACTAGTAAAAGATGCTGCCAGGCAGAGTACAGCATCTGTGAACGTATATCACTTTTTCCCCATTTATATACAATACTATTCAGAAGTCAGGGTGATAAAATTTCCTTTAAACGCAAAATGGTGAAACGGGATATCTTTTTAGACAAAAGTCTGACCAAAACCAAAATCAAAAGAGTGTAAAGTCCCCTAGGATGATACAGACTAACTCTGTTAAGGCAGAGCCATATAATTATATGTCTCTGTTAAGGAGGGTTTCTACTTACTGTCTTCTTAGGTTGTTCATCTCCTCTTGTAAACTGTTGTTTTGGATTTCTAGTTTGTTTTTCTCTCTTGTAATATCGTCTATTAATTTTCTTGCTTCTGCTAATTCCTGTTCGTACATAGACTTGATAGCACTTGTTTCTTTGCCCCATTTTGTTTTCAAATGTTCCAACTCGGATGCTAACTTTCTGTTCTGTGCTTCTAAAAACCTAACTTTTTCTATGTAATTTGCAAAACGCTCATTCAAGTCCTGCATATCCTTCTTTTCTCTTTCTCGTGTGCTTTTGACATTTTGTACACCAGTGTTTGAAACTTTTTCGAAACTTCCTGGGGAAAGATTTCCCAAACCAGCTGATCTACCGATGCCATATTCCACGGTGCGGGTATAGACAGTACCTCCAGTGCTACCACCAGTACTACCAAGACTTGTTCTAAGACTTGGTCCGACTGAAGACCGTGAAACAACCGTAGAAGAACGTGGAGTTATTCCTGATTTGTAATAGACGCTATCATCGCCATCATCGTACGCAGAGGACGACGATGTTATCACAGTCCTCTTTTCAGTAATCCGTTCGCTTGACTTCGACATCTTGACTATTGCACACTATCTGCTGAATTAGCTAAAGCGAAAATTGAAAGTGAAAGAATGCTCTACAGAGTCAATGTCTTTTTATATCAATGGGAAGGCCCTTTAGCTGTTTGTAACTACCTACAGTGAGCTGTCATTCGACGATAAACAACATCAAATTAATACCTTCACTTCCATATATATATTATGTCGAAAACGGTGGTAATTTATCAAGCTGTTCAGGATTGGCTTCTGTCGTCACGTGCTTACAACTCCCATGCCCGAAAACATTTGGGAAAATAAAGTCCAAAAATTCACTTGTTATGATTCAACTGTAGTTATATTAAGTGTGCAGTTATGTATATATGTCCAAATTTGTGGAATAATAGTAGACACCCACTTTGAATATTCATAATGACTGTATTGATCTAGAACCAGCCGACCGTTCTCACGTTCTATAATTATCGTCTGCTACATGGTAAGCAGAAGGAGTCACTCTAGCTGGTCTTAATCATAAAAATGTTTGTGAGGTTCCTACTCCTAACCCTGGAGCATCACCCAGGTGTGATCATGGCAACTTTTAACAAAAAAGAAAATAAAATTTATATTGGACAACATATCTTTAAAATCCAGCCATAAATTGTATATATACAACAGGTATTATTCACGGCTCACTCAGCCGTTTATGGAAAGGATAAATATATTGATCTTGTGTAGTATTTAATCTGTTTTATGATCGTTTACCTGATTTGTAAACTATTGCATAAAGTTTAAAACATGTTTCAAACTTTCTATATCCCGGGCATAAAAGAGGAAAAACATTTAGCAAACATTATAAGAGAATACTGAAAACATTTGACAAAAATTTAGAGTTCAGCAAACAAATCATAATAATCTCAAACATTTACATTAACGTTTCATATGCTATTGTGATAAGCGTTCAAGGGGAACATCGTATGGGAACTACCAAGTTGAATGCAGTGATTTGCTATCAATTCGTGACTTTTACAGTCCACCGATCATTGATAGTATAATTACGGAAGCGAATCCCTGTTGTAATAATTCAGTGTCTTTCCCTCAATAATACCAGACCTTGTACCAATTTCTGTGTTGGGGACCTTTTCGCGCAAACAGTATTTATCTGTCTTTTGCATGTACATTGCAAAATATTAACGTTTTCACCGGATATATTGCAAATTGAAGCTGTAAAAGTGGAACATTAATTGAATAAAGTCTGATGACAACTAAGTTCCAAAAATGGTATTTATTTTATACAAATGTATTCACTTTTTTTACTTCTCGTAAACGTAAATGAAATCGAAACGGAAGAAATAAATTGCATCGGAAACTTTATATGGTTCCCAGCTCACATCCAAGGAACACTAAGAACTGCTGTGTATAAAAAATTCATAAATGGAGAGACTTTTGACCAAGTATAACATTGTAGGAAGCATTGAAACGTGTGATACACAGCAAAGAGCAAATAACAAATTCTTTCAAAAAATTTAATCGAAATAATGTTACTTTTCAAGTTTATTACATCCAGTCAAATGCCCTCATGTATTGATCCACCGCACATTAAATTGGTCATTGGCAATTTTTTGACATAAAGCAAATCTTTTGCAAGCCGAATCAAAAATTCAAGATAGGTCCTACTTCAAGCAGTATCTTTTTTATTCTTTCATTTTGATATAGATGTAGATCATGCGTACAAAGAAATAAAGAGTTCATTTTTTTTCATTCAAACAACAAAAATGACAAGATTCTAGGAATGTGGATATATGGATGTAGCGTTGTTCAACATTTAGCAAGTGAATTCCCCTCAAACCGGTGCTTGGGGCCGCCGTCTTGAATTTACTATGAGGCAAGAGTGTTTGCTCTTTGTTGAAGGCCTCATGGTGACTTCAAGATGAAGAACAACAATGAAAGCGTTGTTCCATTTGCTTGAATTTACCATGCTTTTATGGGGATTTTCTCCCATGTACATTTACTCCATATCCCTTTATTTGTTCTCGTATTGGAACAGCTAAACAGGATCATTAACAAAAATAGCAGTTTATATAGTTCTGAAGCCATTTAAATAGAAGGTCTAGTGTCAATCCCAGTGACGTACTGGGATTTATATTAACAAAAGCAATATTGTACAGTATTGCACTTAAAAAGAGTTTTTCGGGTATAACGAACATATCCCGGAATTTCAAGTGCAAGTGTTATAAATATTATCATATATTAAATCTTGAAAATGTATATTCCATCGTTTTGCCACGAACTCCATACCAATACTCCTTTCACATGCATTTATATATTCAAATATATAGAACAAATGCTGATAAAACTGAATCATGAACCATAGACAACGAATTCTTTTCAAACTTGTGCTAGAGACCATCTTGAAATTACCTTATGAGGTATGGGCAAAGCGCATTGCTTAAATAAGAAAAAGAAGGGAAACGGGGAATGTGTCAAAGAGACAACGACCCTAAGGGGAGCAATAACAACTCAAAGCCACCATAA